>NW_017556656.1:921737-953201 GCF_001854935.1 Bemisia tabaci
TTATTTTGTGGGGGGGGGGCATTTAGCAGTACACCAGGCACACTCCTTTGTTGGAAGAAAATAATTGTTAAGCGCCCTTACAGAAAAAAAAGTGAAGTTGATTCAACATTCTGGATTTAAAAAAAGTGTGTGAGAACATATGAAATGCTGAATTATCCACTAAAGAAGTTACTTTAGCAATGCAAAGATGTAAAACCAACTGCAATGGCGGGTAATTCAGCATTTCATAAGTTCTAGCACACTACTTATTTTACATCCAAAATGTTAAATTAACCTCACTTTTTTTGTGTTGCTTTTTTCGAGACAAATTCTGTGAAGCGCAATGATTTCTGTCGTGGAAGCCTTTCAGGCATGCTACTTTTTATGCTTCCATTTTTTTATGAGGAAGTGTAATTATAACAAAATATCAAATTTTGGTGCGAAAAAATTATAAAAATTGGATGGCTTAGAGCTCTTTCGTATATTGAGAACACTTTGTATTCGAACATGAGTGCCTTTTTTTCATCATTTTGTGCTACATATAATTTTTACTGGACCCTCCGCATCGACAGAAGTATTTTATAATGGCGCAGATACTGTGTCACACTCTTTAGTGAAAAACAGGTTTCCTATTTAGTTTTTGTGAAATGTAGCAGGGTAGCCGATCAGTTGAATTTTCGTGTTGTGGCACCCCAATTACCCATGTCTTTTTTTTGTCATTGAAATTTAAGTTTTTTTACGTTAAGATTTTCAATTATCAAATTGTATCCATCGAAAATCAACGAATTTATCAAAATCAACTTTAATGATTTTACTCTACTCTGCATACAATAGTAATATATTCGTAATCCGATAGTAAAATCAGTGCAACATAGGCAAAATACAATTTATTCTGTACAAAAAATTAGAAATTTGTGATATTTTATATTAGAGTGAGCTTGGCAACATGACTGACCCACATACGTCAGAGAAACATGTAATTATTTGGAAGTTTGGCATCTCGGTTCTGGGAGATGCATGTTCGGAGTCAAATATGGTAATAATCACTCACAACGCAAAATAAACGGCAAGTGTGAATAAATTGTCACCGAAGCACTTCACACTTGATACAATCTGCTGACAGCTGGCGAATCTCTGGGGACCGCAAGTTTCCAAAATAAATTATGCTGAACTCGCTGAGAAAGTTAGATGCTGGTGGCGTTGGTTGAAAACCTCTTTATGATGGGTAGGGAAGAACATTGAAGGGTCTTCAAAAGTTGATTCATAAAACATATACATTGCGTATTGAGCTGTGAAAATACATACAGGTAACAATTTCCATTCGTAGTATTTTCTGCTGAATAGCTAGACATGATTCCAGTAAAACAATTAAAGACACGTCTGTTTATCTTCTTGAGGAATTAAATGCTGGCAAAATAACTTTTTAAGTATAAATTAGAAGTCTCGCAATCTAAAATTTCATCGAAGGAATGGAAGAGAGCAGGTTGGTTTGGAGAAATGTTGAATTTGTGGATTCGCATCAGTTTTTGTAAATAAGTTGAGAGAAAACCTCTTTCAGGTCTCCTGCTTAGAAAATCATGTCTTAAAATATTTCAACGAGAACGAGAGCTAGCTGCCTCCGGAGCTGAATCAACGGTGTAATAAATGAATAAATAAGTAAGTAAATAAATGAATAGAGATAAAAATGAAATCACGAATAAAAATTAAAGAGTCCTACTTTGGTGTGGAAAGTTTTGTAAAATATTATATCAGGGTAGATCCTTGACCCAATGACTCCTTCCGGCCTTTCTGCCACTGGTTCTGTGCAGTTGCGTGGAGTACTTGTCGATATATCGATTGCCATCTGCCATTTAAATCTATGAAAAAGGATCGATAGATAGGGTGTTCGCAACAAGCACCTGAATAATCGATTCTGTACCACAGCTTCGAATGGGCGGATATCGATAATCGATCATTCGCGTCTCCCCACTGGTTATGTGATGCACACAGAAAACCAATACCAAGTTCTGCTTGTGGTTTTTTTTAACACGTCTTACTTTCATCTGTTCCCAGGAAATCTATGAATCGACGTCAACAATGCTGAGAAACATTAAGACACGCAAATACGTAGAAATGGAAGAACTTTCGCAAGTTTAATTGTAAGTATTGTTATTTTTGATCCGTAGATATTGATTTTTCATAAATTTTCCATTACTTGACGTTATTTCATGAGAACTACGGTACTTTTTCATCTCTATGCGAAGAATATTCTGTAAAAGTTTCAAGCGATGGTGCTGGTCAGATCTCTTTTACAGAATAAAATAGAGGCGGAGATTTTGAAATTACAATTATTGTTGTACACGCTTTAGCAGTCTCACCGTCGATATTTGATTTTTTCTGAGATGCTACGCTACCTCTACCCGAATTATTTTTACGTAGCAGGGCAGTAGATATACTCGCCAAAAAGTTCATTAGATAAACTCGAATACTCAGCAATCCACTTTACTATCGAAGATACCAGATTTGAATGCATCAATACAGAATAAAGTCTACCTTGATAAAAACAGTGGCTCAGATACTTTTACATATAGGTATAGGTCCTTTTACATGACATGGCATGGATGTCTATGTCGAGCTGATGAGATCAAATTCAACAAAAACATTCCTCGGTGTTTTTCTCCCAACATTTCAGATTATATTACACCATATAAAAACTAAAATCTTTACACTTTGTATTTTTCTTACTAATGGAAAGAATTTTGGCTATTACGAAACGATCTTTCTCGCTCGAAACCGTTTGGAGGGTAGAACCCGTCTGAAACTCCCGGCTGAACGTGAATGGGACCAAGTCAAAAGTTTCCCCCGCTGTTTGTTTTTCCCCACAAATTGGATCTAAAAACTCTGAGTTAAAAACTTTTTGTGACAAAGTGAAAAAGTATCCTTTCCGAGGGGTGTGTTAAACAAAAGTCGGAGGTGATAGAATTATGTCACTTCCATGGAAAGATTCGCGGGATAGTCAAAAAATTACGAAGCATTCATTTCGTTGTTTTATTCATCAGGAATGAAGTTGTGAACATTTTTTTTCTCGCTCAGAGGCAGTTTTTACTTATTTATTCATTTATGCCAGGCCACGTCTTTCATGAAAAGCAAGTATGGCCATCAGCACCGCCTTCAGAAGAGAGTCTTAGCTCCTGCCTTTCGGCTCTTGGCCTGATCCTCCGAGTGATTATTCACTGGAGGAAATGACGTGTCTATATGATATTCGTATAATTTGCTCGTTATTTTTGGTTTTCGGTTAATTTTATAGTAAAAAATTGTGTAAATGAAAAAATTGTGATAGGCTAATGAGATTTATCCGACTATATCATTTCTATAAGATTATAACGCTTATTTGT
Organism: Bemisia tabaci; assembly: GCF_001854935.1. Classification (NCBI taxonomy): domain Eukaryota; kingdom Metazoa; phylum Arthropoda; class Insecta; order Hemiptera; family Aleyrodidae; genus Bemisia; species Bemisia tabaci. The sequence continues at coordinate 925,091 of NW_017556656.1, forward strand.
GAGGTTACCATTAGGTCGCTCAAATCTGCTCACCTATCATATTTCATATTTCATAAAGGGGGCAAATCTAGGGGGCGGCAAATTTTGCAATTTTTTTAAATGTAGGTAGGTATAAAAAAAACCGGATTTAGAAAAAAAATTACAAATGAGAAAACGCTACAAAATCTCTCATTTCCTGGGGGTATCGTAATTTCTAATTTTGTCGTCTTTCAGTGATACAAGAGACAGCACCTTTAATTAGTCGAGTTAGGTTAGGTTAAACCAAACATACAATTTGGTCTGGAACGGCGCGACTTAGGGAGAAATGATGACGAGGACTTGAGATGAAAAGGAGAGGCCCTCGGCGCGGCGGTCGGCATGTAACACATATTAGCGCCTACACGACTGCGTGAATACTTCACGCATTGCGCCAAACACGGTGCAGTCGGCGCGGTGCGGCGGCGGAAGTTAAAATCATTAAACCAAATTTTGTGTTTGTTCTTTCATAATTTTTTCGTTCATTTCTTATAAATGGAAGGCCTTGTCCACACAGAGATAGGTTTACGAAACTCGATTTTCGAGCAAAGTTCCGTGACCTTTTGCTAGTAGTGTTGACAGGGCTTTCCCAAAAAATGTGTTCAACACAAGTAAAAGCGTCTTATGCACCCCTCCCCCGCTGGCACGTTCACTTGATGATTTTATTGATGTCTCAAAACGAATGAGAAGGGGGCGGCAAAATACAGGCGGCCCATGGGCGGCAAGAAGGAAAATCCGGCCCTGCACAAGGCATACTTTATAGGCAGCATGTACAGCTGATTGCTTCTTCCCTTGATCTCCTTTTTGTCATCAAATGCATCCGTGCAGACTAACGGAAAGAAGTCGCGTCATCTACGGAGCGAGTCTTCTAAAATGATGAAAACTAAGAGTTGAGCAGGTTCAGCGGAGACTTGACTCTTGTCACATTTTCGTAAATGATGCGAGTTAAGCACTTGAGCGTCAACTTTGATGAAATCCGCTTAGAGACAGGTTTGTTAGTCGAAGCACTCTTTAAAAAGTTGTCCGCCGGCACTGCTGAAACAGAGGCGAGGCGGAGTTGGTTTTTACGAGTAAAAGTTCCCTAGGTCCCCCAATTAACGCGGAGGTGGTCTCAACTTGACTCATAACCTCACTTTCGTTGAGCTGATGAACTAGAGCTTCTTGCGTCGTCAAACAAGCACCGTGTCAAGCCACCGATCCAATCCAACTTTACTGCATCGTTGTCAAACTCTATCCTTATAATTCGGGTAAGCAACTTGAATTGGAGGATTTTTATCAAAAGGAGCAACGGTTCAATTTGCTTTTCTCCTTTTTTTTAGAAGAATATCCTTAGACATTCTCAGTATTTTTCATTTTATTCTTTAAACACTGGGCGTTTTCATCCACGCTCATCATTAACAAGAAAAGTTCGGTAAGTCTCCGTTTGATATCCCCTCTTTGCGTCGGATTTGAGCAAAATAATAAAAAATCCCCCTAACTCGCTTGCAGGAAAATCGTAAAAATTGCAAAAAAATTGTGTAAACTTTCTCAGGCCAGTTTATTCTTAAATCAGCGCGTCACTCAGACACAATGGCCTATGCATATTGCACCGTCAGAATTTTCTAATATTTTTTGTTTTTCGTCTTTTTTCATCCTCATTTTTTCACGTTCATCGTTAAAAACAGTCGTAGCACCGGGGGCTAGTATTGCACTCCAAATAAACGAGCAGTATAACCGAAATTCGTGAAGGATATTTGGAGTGAATTACCTTCCATTCGCTGAACTCATAATACAAGGTGAAATGGACTCCCAACACATGGGACTCGAACACATAATCGTACTGGAATACTGCCGTGCTTGAGCACATAGTGCTACCAACACTTAAAGGGGGCGCATACCTTATACTATTTTAGGCATATACATTAACCATTTACTATAGAGTTAGTGACACCTCCCACCCTATCAGTGCACACGCACACTGCACAGTCCAACCGAGACAAATTTAATCCAAATTCGACAGAAAAGCTCTATCGATACTTTTCTTACCTCTTTCTCCCGCAACCTTGTTCGTAGTTTTGAGTTGGATTAGTTGTCTTGAAATGCACGTTTCTTGAAATTGAATCTTGCACCGATCCTGCACCAATTCTCGCACCATTCTTGGACGTCTTGGCAACCTCCCTTTCAGGATGACTCCACTGTGGAGTTGCTAATCCAACTGAAGTGGGGTCGGAAAGCGCTGTGGAGCCTCAGATGAATAAGAGGAACAAGTTTCAGATTTCGGAGTTGAACTTCCACACGTTCACTGGAAGCTTATGCTCCTGCTCCTGATGTAAAAACTTTGGTCGCCATTAATTTTATGACGGAAAAGTTGACACAAGGTTGACTTCTCACTCTAAGCAAACTCTCTGTAGATAGATGTCCACCGATGGAAATAATGAGTTGAGTTTTGATTTGATAACGTGATCAAAAGTAAATTCAATTCACTTTTGATAAAATTAATTGCATTGGAGTTTCCGAGACTTTTAGCTGTAGCCAGGCGGTGAGATGCGCATATTTTGCAAAGCCACAAAAGCTTTCTTGATTCCTTTTACTAAAACTTAACATCAATATAGATAGGTCGCAGCTCCGAAATGAAACAAAAGGCACCTTTAATATTCAACTTTACTGTGGGAAAAGTCTAAATTTGACTCATGGCACACGCGTATGCAGTCTTTTGGTTTAACTCTGGGACACCTTGTATTCAAAACACATACGCGAGGCATATCGACTGTGAAAATATCCGACTACGCATCTCGTTTGTTTAAAAATCTGCGTTCCCATTTTATTTTTGTGAATGAGAACAAACCAATATCGTTCTTTGAAGTTTTCACACATTTTTCCTCACTCAGAGAGGAAAAATCACAGAAGTTTTCAAGAATTGACGTTGAGCAGATTTTCATCCAAGACAGGAAGTCTACGACGTCACAAACCGAGATACGTGGTCCCGTAGTTTCACGATATGCCACTCCTCCCAGTAAATAAAATTAAAACCTCTGTAAATAAAAATACCATGTGGATTGAATCTATTAGCAATTATTCCATCCAAATTAGCTAATCATTTAAAAATCTTAACGCATGTACCTATAGGAACCACAATAACTCTATTAGCCGAAGTAAAATAGATTCGAGTGTCTACATCGATACCAATTGTAAATATTGTATGTCCTTACATGACTGCTTTAACACTTTGCTACAATACTTTCTTCAAATATTGTATTTTTAGAAAATATATATCTATGAAAAATGGGGAAAATGCTCATCTCGTAATATTAGAGCTTTCATGTAATTGGAGATATTTCTCTCGATGCGTGGCTCCTCTAAGAATTTGACAAGGCAAGAACCCAATTGGACGTATTTCTGCCAAACGGAACTATGTGCATTTATAGTCATAAGCCCTAAGACTTATACGAATACATGCATAACAGGGCTCACGTCGTAATACACATAGTTCTGTTTGGCAGAAATACGTCCAATTCATTGTCTTAGTCTTCGGCGAAAATTGTGGTGGTAATCTAAACTGAGGCGAAGAGGAGAGATGACTTCATGAGTGTTTTAAAGAAGCTTCTGAGAAGAGAATTATATTGAAGCATAAAAGCGAGCAAAAAAAGAGATAGAAAAGTGCGTAAGACGAGGTGAGTGCGAGAGAGAGAGCGAGTTTCGCAAATCTGAGGGATCGAGTAATAGATTAAAGAGCTGAAGAAATAGGAAAGAGTATTCTAGAGAAGGAGAATAAGCGCGGAGTGAATAAGTGGGAGAAAGTGAGAGGGCTGGGCGCCTGGGCGGGATAATTTCCGCTGCCCCCTCCCCCCTCCGCCCGAATTTGACTCGTAAAGCTCACAGAACTTGAGGCAAATAACCTGGGGACATTTGATCAAAGTTGGCGTTCGGGACAAGACCTAAGAATCTGAGGACCGGGGCATAGCATGAGATCGATTGGCAGCGAGGATGTCACGTTGGAGAAGGAAAATATCCCGACGCCCTTGAGAAAATTCCCGGTTTTCATTTTTCTTCGATGGCGCCTAGGGGGGCGAGTCTCCTGGAAATTCCCACTTCCGAGACACGCGATGAAATAAGCAGGGATTTTTGGTTTTCCCACGGGGAAAAAATTCCCCGGGATAGGATTTATTGCGACATCTTGCATCGATGATTAGCAGCGGGAGCCGGGAGCTGGAGGCTGGGGTCCCGGGAAGCAACAATTGCCGACTGCTCAGCTACCCGAGCTCTAAACCGCCGCGTTAAGGAACAACGCCGTATGAACGTTCCAACATTGCCAAATTTCCCCCCAAAAAATCATTTTATAGAGCCGTTATCAAAATTTCCAATTGAAATTTTAGATACTTTAGATTATACTTTAGATTCCAATGCAAACTGCCTGAGCTGAGTAATCTTCCCCCTCAGTTTTGTACTAGTGTTCATTAGAGTTTTAATTTTTTTTTACTTTAATTGTAATTTTTAGAATTTCTCAGCTCAGAGGCGGATCCAGCAATTTGGCAACACCGGATTTCCTCCATTTAAACCTATACTAAATAATCGATTTTTGTCGGAGCACCTGGCCACTCCAAAAATCGATACATTTCCATAGGTTTAAATGGAGAAAATCCGGTGTCGCCAAATTGCTGGATCCGCCAATGTCTCAGCTTTGATTTCCCCGTGAAGTAGTGAGGACTCAGCACCATTTCTCCACCTTGTTACACACAGTTTCGGGTCATTTTTTAAAGCGCTTTTTCTCCTTTAGATTAAATTGCAATTCAAATGCTCAGAAAAATTGGAAGAAAAATTGTCTCAAGTTACTCTGGGAATCCGCTTTGACTCGGAGGAAATTTAGCAACGTCTGGCGGATCATACGGCGTTTTTCCTTAGCAAAGGGAAGTGACGGGAGTAAGGGAAGTAAAGCCAAACGAGGGCTGCGAAGCCGAGGCTGACAACATCCGCTAATCCAGTGCCCGGCGTTCGTGGTCCTATCTCAAGACTCAAGGTTTCGACCGCGCCTACCGGGGCCTGGACCAAGTTTTAAAGCTGGATCCGGACGGATTATTGGCTCTATTGTGCCGCCACTGATATCCCATATAATATGATTCCCTCCAACTTACAGTCATCCTCTCAAGAAATAAGATGGACCAACTTTCGGGAGCTTACTTAACTCCACCGGTGGCGAGTTTGCGCGGGTAACCTTTCGGCGCAGAATACTTATTATACTCTCTCTTGCGTGCTTTGCATCTTGTTTCGTTGAGCTTAGTCAGATGAGATGCTTGTTATCAGTGTCAAGTAACCACGCATTTTGCATGCGATTAAAGCTTAGAGATCAAGGAAGTCCGTAAAATTAAAACTTCTCTCTCTAAAATTCCTTTATTCCTTTAATTTAAAAGATGTGTCACTATCGTGCATCGTTGTAGAAATATGAAGATAATTAAATATTTTAAAATGGCAACGACGCTTGGAAAGTACTGAAAAGGCTTTGGCCACTATTACATCACACACATCATACTAGGTACTTTTAACGAATTCAGGCCGTAAAGCGCGACTCATATACATTTATTTCTTTTCACTCTCGTTTTTCACATTTAATGTCAAAATTGTAAACTTGGTAACGTTGTATAAAAGAACGTTGTAGTGAAGAATTGTTTTTTTTTTTTTTTTTTTTTTGGGGGGGGGGGTCTTATGATGTGTAAACAAGGCTTATAGTAACAGTTTTGCCGTTTAGTAGATATCATATTGTACGCCCAAAACAGCGAGCGGTGAAGAGTATCAAGCCAAGTTAGGTTACGTTGGGTTCAGCAACTAAACTAACTCCGCGGTGAGGCTTAGGGTATCGGGCGGGTTTGAAGGCGCTTCGCTGCGTTCTAGTAGCAGATGAATTTTACCTCTCCGGCATAATGACGGAAGCATCCTTTTCATGTTGAATTCAAAGCTGATTTTGATGATACAGCTATGCAGTCTTTATTTATATCACACAAACTAGGGGATGCGCCCCCTGGCCGCTTTGCGATCCAACCACAGAATAAGAAACATATTTTAAAAAATCGAAAATTTCTGTTCAAACTTCAGTATGAATCACAGTATTAGAGTCATTTCCCATGGCTGAGGCGGCGGTAAATTTTTCAGCAAAAGGGCGTATGAGACTTGTAATACTACTAAGATTTTGCAGTTTTTCTTATAAAATTTGCAGCAGATGAAATTCATTCACAGTCACCTTCCTTCCTTACAAGGAAAAACTTGGAACGGATTCGCGGAAAAATTCATAGCAGAACTGTCGGATAAGTCACTTACAATTAGAGAACTAAGTTTTACAATCTTAAAAGCATTTGAAGTCTCATACGCCCTATTACCAAAAAATGATTAAATTTTTACTTATAGCTTCCCTTGCGGATAGTGGTCTGTCGTCGTCCAAGGAAGAAAGAAAAGAAAAAGTTGAAATTTCATCAATTATAGGCGTTTTAAGGTGCCTAAAGTAAAAAAAAACCATACTTGAAAAAATGTGTGTCCGTCCATCTGGCGTACCCTTTTTTGTGTATGGCCATATCTCAAAATCCATGTGTTCAGGACTATGTTTATGGTTCCATTTTTAATTTATGTACCATTTCAGAGGGTGTTTCTTTTCTCGCTGTCCCTCTCCAGTTTTTCCCCGCGATCTGGCGGCGCGAAGAGAAGCCAGCGGGGAGTCGGGCACTGGTCAAGCGATGAACGATCCTTGATTTCCGAATCGGCGATAATGATCTGTTTGCTGACGGACCGTGCCCGTGCTCGCGGAGGGTTCTTCCCCTTCGCTCCCGGGGAGGGTTTCGTGGTCCCGGTGCTCCATCACCCCCGGCCCCGTTCCCCGTTCGGAGCTCCCTCCCTCGGTCCCTCTTTTATCTGCCACTCCGTCACTCGTCGAGTCCTCACTTCATCCAATTGTGCATCGGGAACTTTTTCGCTCTCACCTGCATTTCAGACGCACGAGGCGAGGAGTCTCCATGTGGGTCATGTTTATCTGCTTCTTTCTCACGGAACATCGCACCGACCGACAGACGAGTGCTTACACGGAGCCAAGTTATTAAATCAGTGATGCCAGTGATGCCGCTCTGCTCATACCCGGAGACACTCTATTTTAGAGACCCCACTCTGCTATCTTCCCTACGGTGTAAAATCTCTTTTCAGGAGTCAAACTTGACTGCTGATCAAACATTTGAGCAATCTTAGTTCAAGGGGCCGTCCCTAAATTACGTAACGCACTTTTTCGGCATTTTTGACCCCCTTCCCCCATTTGTAACGCTTTTGTGAAGTAGATCAATATCTTTCAACACGTAAAAAGAAAATGGCGTAACACTCTCTTTGACCCCTCCCCCCCCCCTTATAGAGCGATACGCAATCTATGGACGTCCCCTAATTTACAAAAACTGGCCCAGTAAAGTGCCTATCCTGACATTCATCAAAAATCATCAGGCAAATGGTTTCTTTTTCTTTTCTTTTTTTAAAAAAAAAAAAAAAATTCAAAAATTCAGTAATTTGCTCAACAGGCATTTTTAGGTGACTAAACAAATGAATTGTGTCCGGTTTGGATCAATTTTTTACTCAGCTCTCGGAATAAAGAATACGCCGAGTCTGATAATGTTTATTGTGTAGCCGGATTAATAAAAAATAAGCAGAGCTTTTTGCCATTACACAGGACGTCACGAGAGCGAATAGCAGACGCTATCGACTTCATTTGAAAATTGACGTGCGGTAACTTTAGCACTTTATTCGACCGGTCAATTTCAATCAGACGAGCCAAGGGAATCCGAAAGAACGGAATTCTCTCGAGGAACTTAACTACACGTAAACGCACTTATACATATTCACTGTGAAAAAGACGGGGGCGGTCTAAAAGGCTGGCCTGGGCGATAAACTCCGCGGGAACTCGACCTTTCATTTTGAATGAAAAGTGTGCCTACACGGACATTTTTACGGCTCACTAATTACTCCGTCGAGCTTTTCTCCGCGGTCAAAAGGCTTAAACTTCGGATTACAAGAGTTTTTTTCCGAGTCGGAAAGTTTGCATGTAAGTTTATTTAAAAGGCGTCATTATAGATGAAGTCAAGCTCGATTAAAACTGAACGCTTTTCGCCCTCAGCAGTCAGCGCATCTTCCTCCTTAAAAGCTTTCCTCTGTCTAACCTTCCCGAACTGACGACGGTTGATGTTCAGACACTTAGCAAATGTCTTATTTCCCCCTTTTCTCCTTTCAGCTTGCACAGAAAAGAAGGCCGATGCGCCGTTTAACCGACTATCTCGGAATATTCCATTTAATCTCACTCTTTTATGTAAGCTTCACAGTTCGCCTCTGACCTTACGGCTGAAAAGGTGGCGTGGCTCCGGCACCGTTTTATATTTGAATACGCGTGCCGTGCCACAAAGACCTTTTTTATATCCACTTTATTTACAAATCCGACACTTTTACAAAATGTTACAGAATGAGCTCAGCTTGTAATGGATCCGATTATCGTTTAAAGTAATAGTGCCCGCGCCTACAAGTAGTAGTTGATTTTATATGAAAAATCCCGTGTTTCTCACAGGGTTTTTAGTGCATGTCATTTTCGTGTAGTTCGAATGATAATTGGATTGCATTTGGCAAAAAGGAACCACTAGCATTGCAATGTTGCTAAGATTGTGCAACCTCTTTTGTCTTGGAGGAAAACCCCGATTATCCATTAATAGTTTCTATTTTACTCGCTAAAAACTGTAAATTTAAGACTAAAATTACCATCTAAATTTCATAGTTTTTCATGATTTCCGTAATTTTATTGTAAAGGATGAAGTTGCACAATCTTAGCATCATTGTAATGCTAGTGGTTCCTTTTTGCAAAAAGCAATCCAATTGTCTTTCTTTAAAATGGGGGAAAACTATGTTTAACATTATGAGCTTTGTTTCGAGTGAAGTTTCGACACAAAGAATTATGTGATATCGATCCAAAAAAACCTTTTTTTTGGAATGTGTAATTTTACAAGAGAATGATAGGCAAAGAAAAAATGACGAGAATAGTTTCGAATTCAGTGTCAAAAATGATTAAACTTAATGAGTCTGGCAAGGCTTACTCCACATTTGGTTAAGCTTTTTTAGGAAACCGTAGCTGAGGAGGCGCAAAGCGCCTAGAGGGTTGGACCGCAACGCGGCCAGGGGGCGCACCCCTGATTAAGGTGATGAAAATGAAGACTGTGCGTCACTGTATCGTCACAGTCAGTTTTGCACTTTAGATGATGCTCCTCTCATAATGTCAGTTTCTTCTTTAAAATTGATCTTTTCTAAAACGCAGCAAAGCGCCTTCAAATCCGCTTGATACCCTAAGTCTCACTGCGAAGCTAGTTTAGTTGCTTAACCCAACGTAACCTAACTTGGCTTGATACTTCTCACCGCTCGCAGTTATAGGCGTGAAAATGGATCGCATCTAAACGACAAAACTGTTGTTAAGTCTTGTTTACACATCATAAGACCTCTCAAAATTTTTTCTTCACCACAGCGTTACCAAGTTTTAAGCAAGCCTCGGGTTAATTTGACCCGGCTTGGGCATCTTAGAGTTCCTTTATACTGAGAGTAATGACGATGCGAATCCATTTCTGATTGGTTCCCGTATTTTAGTCCTTCATAATGCCACAAACGGGAATAGAGATTACATTTTTATCAACTGCAAAGATCATAAACTGGAATGGACCGAGAATTGAGGGTACGTGAAGGAACAAATGGGATGAGAGAGGGAACGGAGAAAGGAATTCGGGATGGGTTGCTCAAAGATCACAAAAAACGTCCGATTTGTGTAATCTTTATTTCCGTTTGTGACATCTATAAGCCGCGTTGTCTCAACTCTCTTTATAAAGGGACTCTAGGGCTTCTAAGGGTTAAGTGAGTACGTACAAGATTTCTAGTGCGTTGGCATTTGATTTTAGAGGAGGGAACGAAGCAGTGGCGTGGCGTGAATTGCGATGTATCGATTGTTATGCCATTTAAACCTATGAAAAAAGATCGATTATCGGGGTTTTCGCAGCGAACACCTTAGTAATCGATTCTTTACCATAGTTTCAAATGGCGAGATATCGATAATCGATTATTCACGCCACACCACTGGAACGAAGATGCTCATTAGTCATACGCGCGGGAGCCGCAAAGAGCAGAAGTTGCCAGCCGAATCGTAACTTTTTTCCAGCTCACCTTTCGTCACCCCTCCGACAAAAGAACGTATTTCAATTTCCACGTGAGCCCTGCTTTACGTAAAGACCCATACTTTTTGGGACTCACTCGAAAATTGAGGTACACCCTTACGCCATAGGAGCAACGCTTTGTGCTGAGCGCTGGGTCGGCGAACGCGACCGGCGACCGTGCTGTGGAAGAACGCTTTATAAACATTTGAAAGTTGTCAAATTCTCTTTATTCTGATTATTAATTTCAAGGAGGGCTATAAATATGTCTCCTTAAAATTGTTGGATGCTTTTAACCATATTGCGGATAAAATTCTCCGAAAAATTGGAAGAGAAATATTTGTGAATTTTTGGGAAAATGTGCATTTTATGAGAGTGGATTTGGCAAGAAACGGATGTTGATACGGGGTTTTTACTCCGGGCAGGAGAATGGCTGCGGGATAACGTAGCGTCGTGAGATCATTATTCATTCTGGCATAGCGGCGGTTGGCGCTTTGGCGCGACGGCGGCTCTGTTTTCACGTGGGCAGGTCAAAGATGCGACACCAAACCCAAGCGTCATGCCATCAGCGCAAAAATTCTCATTAAACTTCGCCTCTGTCAAACTACTCTCGCCCTGGCCGCAGCCCCACTCCCGTGGCCCCGATTGACAGCTAGTTACCGCTCCGCCTCTAATTGGCCCGCCGTTTCAAAGCCTCGTCGCAAATAAGTAATGATTGCTCTTTTGATACGCAACGCTTTTATTCAGGTTTCATCTCTCTTCTGCGTGGAAAAAATTTTCGCTAATTTATTTTTGCTTATAATTTACTTCCTACCGCTGACTGATCCGCTCGGGAAGTTCCAGCTTTCGTGAATGATTAAAAAAGCTGGAGTAGTTTTAATTGGTAGAAAGTGAAACCAAAACGCAATTTTTGGATTGTTCTGAACTTTTAATGGGTAGATTACCTGACCAAAAATATTCCGCAATAACTCGCAATAAACGCATAGGACCATGATCTTCTCCCTGTTATAATCATTTAGCTAAGGGACTACTCTACCAAAAATGTTTGAATATTTAAAAATATTCCACCGTAATTTGAAGCACTGGATCGATACATTTTCGATTCGATTATGATTTATTCTTTACCACTGACTGATCCGCCGAAAATGTTGTGGCTCTCTTAAATAATTAAACAGGTTGAGTTACTATTACTCGAAAAGCTAGAGTAGCTTCAATTGGTAGAAAATGAAAATGAAATACACTTTTTGAATCGACCTAGGACTATTTAATGGATATATCGCCTAAACAAGAAATGTATGTATGTATGAGCCGCTTTTACGGCGCGCTAGGGCGCTCTGCGACGCCTACTCTCCACAGGAATCTGTCATGGTAGAGATCCTCCGGAGGCTGGCATCTCTCCATCTCTTCACGGATTCTCTTTACGTTTTCTAAATTAAAATTCAATTTTAAAGCGTATTATTGCAGCACCTTTAAGTAAAAACTGTAACATTTTTATTTGAGTCAATGTTACAAATTTTTTGAAAATGACTACATGGTTCATTTAGTTTTGTGTGTAGGAATGAGAAAGAAAGCTGGGAAACTGCAAGAGCAAAAGAATGGCATCCTCTTTACATAAAATATTCGTCCTAAAATTGCTCCACGATTTGTAAGGAACCAATCGTAGTGCATGAAATCTTTAAGAGGATTTCCCGGGAAAATAGAAATAAGAGTATCTTGTTGTAAATATCCTGTCTTATTCTACTTCCTCCTCTTCTTTTTCTTGGAAACTGTCAATAATACTATCTAGCCGCCTGCACTACCCATTGAATTCAGTTCCTTCAAAAATATTATAGTTTAATCGTTTCCAACAGGAAGTTTTTACTGAACCCAATTTTTTCCCACAGGTATTAAAAGACACAGCCAACTCTCTATTCAGGCTCCTTCTTGACTGTAAGCTATGTACTTTTGCTTCTTCTTTTGATTCGCTCAATCACAAGACCAGAAAAAGGTTCTTCCCTCTCCAATCACTTCTTTCATCACTTCTCATCTCTTCTTCAAACTTTTGAATACACACCCTTAAAAAATCTCATTTTCATGCGTTCCAAAAATCTCAATACATGCTTCCGATTAAAACTTGAACTGAGTTCCTCTCTCGACCTTTTGTACTCATCTACTACTACTACTACTTTGATCCTTTACTTTTCGTATATTTCTGTCCAGTAAGTATTCAAGGTATCTGTTACTTTTTTAGTTGAAAAAAAAAGTTTGTTATTTCAATATTGCGATGTAAAGGCGCTGAAGATGCTGACTGTTAAGACACCGCTCAAAATAAATGTACTCTACTACTACTACTCCCTTCCTTTCTCTCTTTCCCCTTTCTCCTTTTCTCCTAATTTGTAATGAGTCCTCATCTGACTTAAGTGAGGCGTCTTACAATCCAAGTCTGTTCGGCCAGGGTTAATGTGGCCTGGGGAGAAGTTAAATCTCATAAAATACAAAACACTCGCAGTTTCTGCTTGCGGACCATTTTTTAAGGTTTTGGTGGGGACCAAGACTGAATTAGCGGGAAGAGAGTACAAAGGCAGCCGAGAAAGGACAGGAAGACAGAGAGTGAAAAGACCTCAAGTTTTCTTTACGCAACGTACCCCGCTCTCGGCGAAGCCATTTTGTTCATTAATAAAATAATGGAGACGGCGCGCGACCACGGCTGTGGCGTTAGCGCGCAGAGCTCGGATTCTGCCTTGTTTTCGAGTTGCCGCGCTTCCCGCATTTTTAGGTCAAATCCGGCCGAGATAAATTTAGGAACACTTTGAAAGTCCATTTATTCAGGTCATTCAATTAAAGAAACTGTCAAAGAGGAAGACTCGCCTGGGCGTAATTTTATCTCCGCACAAACCTCCATTTATTTTTACATGCCGGGCGAGTTGAACATTAAACTTTCAGTGCCGCCTGAAAATCGGAGTATGATCTCGTTCGCACCGTTGCTTTCTACGCAAAAATATTTGTATGTTTGTTCTACTGAAGTTGATCTCCATACGTTAATTGAATGTTTTGCTTCGGAAGCGGCGCGATTTGGAATGTTGAAAATTCCGTTTCATCAGAGAAAAAATATTTTAAAGGTCATACCCATTTGTTTTTATTTATTAAAATTAAAATTAAATAGAAAAAGATGGGCGTAAATTCTCGTTTGTTTAAAAAGTATGTACCTTAATTGAATGTTTTGCTTCAGAAGCGGCAAGGTTTGGAATGATAAAAATTCCATTTTTTCGGAGATGAAACGTTTTAAAAGGTCATACCCAGTTGTTTCATAAAGACATAGAATTTAAACATTCATAAAAACAAATTACATTGAAAAAGATTGGCGTAAATTCTTACTTGTGAAAAAACAATTTTCAATTTTAAGCCTCAAAACGCACACATTATACCATTAAAAGACCGAACAGTTTCAATTTTTAGCTACAAGGCTCTTGTGAAAACTTAATACCAAGTGCCAAAATAATTTTCCATTCATCAAACATTTTCGGGTGAATTCAGTTTTTACTGTTCGCTTTTTTTGTTTTTGTTTTTAGAGTTAAAATTTTTGGAACCAAGCTGTACTCAAGATTGTCTATTGTGTGTAAAAAAATTGTATTTTATTGATAAAATATGAAAGATAGATGCATGCATAAAGATAAAAGTTTTATCTGCAGGCTCAGTTTCTTAATTCAATGACGACCAGTGTTTAAAGACTGGTAGTAGTATCTGTCTATAGACGTGTCTATAACAGAGAATGCTTTCGATTTATTGATCTCAGTTTTATCAGCTGTATCCGTAAAGTAATCAAGTCCATCATTAATTTAAGGCCCTGTCTCCGCGAGACGTTTCCATGAGATTTGTCTCAGGGCCGAATCACGGGAATGAAACTTCGGGGATTTTTCGCAGTTACCGTCTCCATGAGATGTGACTTTCTCGTTCCTCAGATTAGTTTGGCATGAAGAAAAATTATTGAAAATCAAGTATTTAAACGGAATCAAAAGGATAATTAAACAAAATTAACAACACATTATTTAAATGATACAACTTAAAAACCTTTTTAATATGTCCAATTTTCCTCGAGTAACTTTTTTGACAATCCATCTCGCCTCTGACTTTTTCCGTGGTTACATCCCGAGATTATCTTTTCAGATCTCGTATTAGGCGCAGTCGTTCCTTGATCTACTTTGGAAATAATAAAATGTAGTAAAAATTTATGTACCGAGATCATTATTTTTAATTTACCTCTATAATATAAATTATACGAATAACGCATAACACTCGAGGCGCGAAGCACTTTGGGAGGTTGGACTGCGAAGCGGTCAGGGAGAGTAGCGCCTAGTTTTTTTTAAAATGACTATTGATCGGCGACATCGATAATGTGTTAAAAGAACGATATATGACACCAGCCCTGAAGGTTGCTTCGTTTAAAGGCTTGTGAGCGAGTTCAAGACAGAATCGCCTTCAACTCGCAGTGTAGGCAAAACGAGCTCCTAGGAGGTCGAATAGTTGTATCATCATTTCGCTTACAGTAAACCGCACCGCCGCTACCTTTCGCGCACTTAAAAAAAGATAAAATCAAGTTCGTCTGTTTTCAGAATTTATTTGCGCTAGGTAAATAACTGCGCAGTGGGAGAAACAGGAAGTGCGATCGATCTTCGACGGTGTTTTACAACGGCAATCGTTATGGCATTTTGCTATAAATTTTGATTGAAAAATTACCACCATGCGTCGACTTACAAACATACTACATAGCCGCTTTCACAGCGCTCTATGGCGCTGTGTAACGTGTAACCGCCGCAATGCTCTGTCCTCCTATTGGCACTCCCTCATTTCATTTAAAGCACCCTGTCACCACCCTTTCACGAGGCGTCCCCCTCGTCTTTTTCCAGGATGAACCTAATCAAGCATCTTCTTCAGCAGCCTTTCCTTCATCATCCTGTTGACATGACCATACCGGACAAGCTGTTTGGCCATGACGTCAATTACGATGTCATATTTGACCTATACATGATTTACGCATTATCATTACGGACCTGATCTCCTACAGAAATTCCTGCCGACCTCCTCCAGAAACCCATCGTCACTCTTAGCATTTTCTACGTCCGTTTCTTTAGCTGCCAAACTTCACATCCATAAGTCAAAATACTTTTCACCAGAGCGTTGTAAATTCTCCTCTTGTTTTTTTCTCCCGAAATTTGTTTATTTCAGAGGATTCTATTTAACATAGCTATAGCCTTCTTTGCTCAGGTGTTTCCTTTCTCAATAGCTTGATCAATCCTACCATCCTGGGTTAACTGCATACCCAAGTGCATACAGTTTGCACAGCCTTTGATTTACTGCCTATCCTCAAACTCAATGCTTCGCTGATTACCTTCCAAAGTTAATTTCTCAGATTTGAATATTCTGACTTCCGAACCCCATTTCTAACTGCGATGACTCCTCGTAGTTTTCCGAAAAACCCATCTCAGCGTTGTGTGATGCAGCTTTAAACTCTTTTCCCTTTAACCACCAACAACGCAGGCTAAGATACCCAATAGACCAGTTGCGCTGGTTAAAAAATTGTTTTTGATGCTGATTTTGTAGATCAGTTACAAATAATAAGATCTGTTCAAACAACAACTCTCCTCGTCCAGTATTAATCGAGATATTGCGCTTTGAATAATTCGGTTTATGACGTCATACACCGCGGTAGTGACACCCTTCACTCATTCCACCTTGCTCTCATCTGCCAGTGATACACGCATTTGCATTGTTTACTCAAGATAAAATTCAAATGAAAGCAAAGAGGAAGAAACCAAGGGTATCACTGCCGCGGTGGATGACGTCATAAAACACATTTTTCAAAGCGCGATATCGCGTTAATATTTAACATAGAAAGTTGCTCTGTTTGGAAGGATCTTATTATTTTTAGTGCTCCTTAAGAATCAGACTTCAAAATACGATTCTGTGAGCAGCATAACCGACCTATTCCCATTGAATCGTTTGCTTTATATAGACGGCCCATATAGAATATCGACGGTGAAACTACCAAACCACGTATCTCGTTTGCGGTGTTTAAAAATCTCCGCTCACATTTTATTTTTTTGAAGTAGACAAAATCAATATCATTCCTTGAAATTTTCACAGAATTTTCTCCGCACGAAGAGGAAAAATCACGGAAATTTTCAAGACTGGACGTTAAGTATCTTTTCATTTAAAAAATAAAGTATGACAGGAAGTCTGCGACGTCGCAAACCGAGATACGTGGTTTGGTAGTTTCACCGTCGATATTTGATATCTGCCAGGACGTGTGACTAGTAGCGTCTATATTTAGCCGGGGAGAACATGGAAAATCGCTTGAATATGGAAACATGTGAGCGATGGGGCTCTAGTGAAAAGCATACCAGCACAACTCGGCACCGAGCGGCGCTTCGATTAAGCTTGACAAATCCCCCATTACCGGTGCGGCTCTGTTGACTGTTGCGTGCCGAGCAACAATCAAAAGCGGTAACTAATGCAATCACACACTCGTGCGAAACTCTTCGGTGTTCGGTGCTTCCTCCTTCCGCCACCATCCACCGTTTACTCCTTTCCCGCTTTCTGCCTACCCGCGCCTCGCTGGGCCGCCGAAATTTTCTCACAATGCTCCGCCCCCTCCCCCTCCCCCATCCGTCTTTTAAACCCAGGTGCGTTTGCATACCCAGTAATCGTTGAAATATTTCTCCAAAGCTTCTTTTTCAATTCACCATAAAAAATCCTTCGACGAGATGAAAATTTAAGCACAGCATATAACGAATACGATTAAAGTATCATTGAAAACCTGATTCCCTCTTTTTCTTCATAGAGTTGCGATGAAATCAGACAAAAAGGTTTCTAGAGTGGAAACTCAAATCTTTCAGTACAAAAGGGCAACTATGCGGGGTTGAAAATGCCGATTTTCTGTTTTTGATTCATACAGCTTCTTGAAACAATTATGAACATTGGTTAAAAATGTCACTCCATAATTTTGCGTGCACGGTTAGATATTTCTGTGTTAATGGTTACTTTAGGATGGTTTTCTTTTTGTTAGGTCAGCCAAGCAAAACCGATTCGGTTGTTAAACAAAACCAAAAATAATAAACCACCCAAAAAAAGGCAAATTTCTCCACCGTGAGGTTTTGGGGTAATGTCAGAAAAATACGCATATTGATCTCGAGTAGTTAAAAAAGGATGTATTTATTCTACACAGCATTTTATCTTATTTTATACAGCAAGAGCACTTAAAATAACAGATTGAACTTAATAATGTAACTTTGTAAATGAGAATCAGAAAAATGTCGTGTCATGTTTGCGAACCGTTCAGTTTAATCAGAGGATTACGAACTGGGAGTCCAAGATTCGACTGAAGGAAGACCCTCCAGCTTGTTTAAATTCCAATCATTTCAAGGTAGCGCTGAGGAGAATGCTGAAAATTTCCATCCATCCATCTATTGAAGATTCCTGCTCTACATTCTGGCGTTCAAATAGTATACTCCTCTGGCGCTTTAAGAGAATGACTGTAATTAAAATTCTTAAAAACAATTGTATAAAACTGCCGTTTTCAAAATGTATTTTATGACTACCCTAGAAGAAAATATTTAGTCAAATTGCACAAGAGTATCAGAACATTTAATTCAAACTCAGAAGTAGAAATTACGCAATGATCTGATTTTTTACACGATGAAATGAATTTAGCCTGACGAGAGTCAGGCTGAGCGAAGGTGTGCTGTTACATTATGAAGTGGAAAATTGTAATTTTTTCGTATTACATAAAATGGAGTGTGCCTCCTCCAAGACCGCGATTGTGATTTTGCATACATAAATTGAAGTGTGACTAGTATTCGCATTTTAATTTTGTATTTATTATCTACCTACACTTACTAGTTTTACCATTTAATCAGAAAATTGTAGTACCTATGTAACTATAAAAGCTTTCCTTATGAGAGCATTGGCAACATTGTTTTTCCTCCAATTCAAACGTAGGTAAAATAGTCGATTCTCGGTGAGGCAGCTTGATCCACCTAAAATCGATATTTTTAATGGATTTAGATGGAGCAAAATGTTGCCAAGTTTCAAGAACCGCTACTGTATGAGAGAAATCTCTATCAAGAAATTCATTATGTGTAAACGGTGACTCTGAGCAGTAGCGGGAAGAGATTCACGATGCAAGACCTTTCTTCGTAGGTTATACGAAGTTTATCCGTAGATTTTTCTAGGGACATATCGTCTGCGTTTATTTCTCTTGAATTGCATATACTTACCTAGATGGCATTATTACAGTAATAATGGCTAATGATAAATATATCAGTATATGAGGACTTATCTGTAACAATAGCGGATGTGAAAAATTACCTTTTCGAAACACATTCAAAAAAATGTTTTGGCATCGAGAAAATTGTGAGAAAATGCTTGAGATGTGATCTTCGAGATCTGTACATTATACCAGAGCCAAACATATTACATTTTTGTGTGAACAAAACAGTTTTTTAAGCGTGTTTCGAAAAGGTAATTTTTCACATCCGCCATTGTTACAGATAAGTCCTCATATGAGGCTTTATTAAAGAAAATTTTGTTTTGCTCTCCTGAATCACGCGGGTTATTTTCCTGACATGGAGATGCACATAGCTGGTGTAAGGATGAAAGGAAAAACGTCATGCGCTGTTATGAAATCAATAGATGTATCTGTTATCTCAAAGAGCCCAATTAGGAGCACTGAACATCAAAATTCGAATCAGCCGCTGGCGCGGAAAATTCACAACGAACACAAGCTTTCAGGTGGTCGCGCTGAAATAATCGACTTCATTTTTATTCATTGTGTTCGGTGGGCAGAAGAAGGACACAAAACACGCTTTTATCTAATTATCAGTAACCGCATCGCCATGCCCGACCCAGACTTGCCATGTGACAGATATTTTGTGATACTGAAGGGACACAACAAATACATCGTCGCTACTCTGGCGTGAGGGCGTATCTGGATAACTGCATGAGCCCCAAAAAACGAGGATTCATATGTAAAATAGGGCTCATGTGGAAATTAAGGTACGCCCATACGTCAGCGGATTGACAATATGATTGGAAAGGGGAAGAAATTATAATCAATGATAGACTTGCTACTCTGAATCAGTTTTATCGATTAACATCTTTGAGATGACCTTTTTGTCTTCTAAAATTGGACCGCGTTAAACAGGAAGGAACCAAGCCACATCAGCTATTACCAACTTTAACAGGGAAATTTCATTTTTTACGAGAGAACGTCTGTGCAGATTCCTTTAAAAATGTTAAGGAATTTGCTTTGTATTACGGAGAAAATTCACTGAAATTTGCACAAAATACCGCACAACCGTTTTCATGTAAAACATAGAAATGCTCGACCGGCAATAGCTGATGTAGCTTGGTCCCTTTCCGTTTAACGCGGTCCAATCATGTTCATCAGAAATTGTTTAGAAATTGTATTTTACTAACCTCACAAAATCAAAGATAACATTATTCGATGAAGTATTTTGATGGTTAGTAAGAAATGCTAATCCAAAGCTATAGAAATTTTCTATTTTGTCACACACTGTACATTTTACATCACTATTTTATTTCAAGAAAATTGAAATTTAAGTAAAATTACCTCGATGGTGTATGATGACCCATGTACGTGTAATCACTTTGATTGTACTCTCCTCTGTTGTAAGCATAATACGATTCAGAACGGTAGGCCTTGAATTTTTCTTGGTTCGTTATACTTTGCGAATAGAACTCGTGAGCTCTAAAATGACTGCAAGCAACTGTTATAAACGAAAATACATTAATACCGGGAAAAACAGGAGCTCTTTAACTTAATTTCTAGCGATTTTTTATTTTTCCTTCTAGTTAAGAAACGTTGTGTGAATCTATACGTATGTATAAACAAATTGCATTCAATGAGAGGGAGGGGTTCCTACCTATTTCAATTCGCCAAGACCCTTTCATATTTCATTCTCTCAAAGAAGAAACCATACTTGTTATCGTTGAAACTGTGTGTAAATTTTCTTCTTCCTTTTATTGAGACTGTTTTTGAAAAAATTCACGACAAAATTGTGATTCTTTTTTGTAAAAATATGTTTATTATAAAAATAAAATAAGCGCTGAATTTTAAGATACTAGCGATAAGATGCATATTTTCATAGTTTCATCTTTGACTTTTGGATTCATTGTCAATGTTCTTTATTTTATTTCAACTTTTAGATTGATTTATTCAAAGTAGCTTTCACGCCGTGCGAGAGCGTCGTTTCTAATATCTACTCTGATCAAATATGCGAAGCGTTCCTACAGGAGTTAGGTCTATCCGTGCAATCCCCTGTCGATTGATTCCGACGGCATTTTCCAGATTTCCGCCCCGTGTGATTGTTGAATTTGACGGTTGCGTTCCGCGCGCCCCACTTACCGGAGACCTAGATATTTACTTTGAATCAAATTTCAATTTCGATTCTCATTCTTGTCGTTGTCAATTTATCGTGTTTATACACGCCTTGAGCTCCGTGTAATCTCAATGATTTGCCGAAATCAAACATACCTCTCTCTAAATGTAAACTACGTTCGGTGCACACGCGTTCGGTGCGTCAGATTTGCGCGAATGGGTCTGGCCTCCGGCTCCAGCTCGCTGAAATTCATTATTCAGCGTTAAAATTCACCGCCTCGCAAGAATGATACAAATTTATTCCTCGAATGTAGTCCTAACAACGAGTTTAATCGCTGCTTGGGAGCCTAGGATATTTAGCGAGAGCGTATCACGTAATTTCACTAACCAAACGATGCATTTTATGAAGTGCGGGGTTTCTCAAGCGTCCCAGACATCATTGTTATACTTCTGAACACATTAAAATTGAGAATATCGTCGGTGAAAATCCCAA
This sequence comes from Bemisia tabaci, assembly GCF_001854935.1. NCBI lineage: Eukaryota > Metazoa > Arthropoda > Insecta > Hemiptera > Aleyrodidae > Bemisia > Bemisia tabaci. Next base: position 946,137 of record NW_017556656.1, read on the forward strand.
ACCACGTTCCTCGGTTTGCAGCGTTACAGACTTCCTGTCATACTTTCTTCTTTTAACAGAAATCTACTCAACGTCAATTCTTGAAACCGAAAAAAAATTTTCTCGTCTGTGTGAAGAATATTCTTTGAAAATCTAAAGCCATAATGGTGGTTTGGTCCTTTTTTTAAAAAATAAAATGAATGCGGATATTTCGAAACATTGCAAACGAGACATGTGGTTTGGAAGTTTCACCGACTTGTTCGACATGACCGAACATGTCGACTACATCTTTACGTCAGAAAGAGATTTAGTTCTTTTTGACGTAAACGTTTGCTAAGATTTTAATTCCTAATTTTCGTTTTTCAAAATTTGGAGTTCATTTCAGAGATTTTTGAAATCCCTCGGTGCATAAACATTACGCATCCTGATGGATTCATTCCTTTTTTACAGTAGGTAAAGTAGCATGTAGTGTCGATGATGGAGAGTCGTTTCTGGGAATTCAACAATTTCAGTTCAAGTGAACAGGATTTTACGACTGAAGCTCCGAAAAAAAACAAAGGAATAAATAAATTAAAATTAGATTTTTGTCAGAAGAATTCAATAAAAGCGTGAAAGCGACATTACAAAGAACGATGTCCCTAAACGATCTTACGAAAGTATAACCGGATTGAGAGGCGGCAATGCTTTCAAGATTCCATAAAGCGGTATTTGCATGAATTTAAATAATCAATTATTTATCCGGAATTTCCCCCTTTATCAGTCACCTGGTCTCCGCGGTTAGCCTAATTATTTACACTTCCAACAGATAATGCTTCAATTATTTCTAGACTACTGATTCACGGAATTCCAAACCACGCTATTGAGCGATCAGAAACGAAACGCAATTATCATCTATCGAGGGAGCCGTGAGGCACGCGAGCGGTTAAACCCGTCACCCCTCCGATATAAGGGCTTAATTCCATTTCGAAATGAGCTCTAATATCCATATAACTCAATGCTTTCCAGGGCTCAAGTAAAAAATTGAGCTACGTCCTTACGTCAAAGGAGCGACGAAATTTGAGGCGCAAGGGGCTGCGAATTGGGATCGGAGTAAGATGGGAGGTATACGCGTATTCAAAGGAGAATCAATATTAACTGGGAACGGGTGGGTGGTTGTAGCGCGGCGTGCTTTGAGATATATCGATTGGTCTGCCATTTAAACCTATAGAAAAGAATCGATAAACAGGATATTCGTATCGAACGCCTCATTAATCGATTCTTTACCATAGTTTCTAATGGAGAAAAATCGAGCATTCACGCCTCGCCACTGGTGGGTGGTGAGGCTGCACGGAGGAGCGGCATAGTAAGACTTGCGGCGGNGGGGGGGGGGGGGGGGGGTCGGGGTAGTGAAACGTGTTTCTATCGCTTTGCCGTAAGGAAATCTAATAAAGATATATTCCCGGCGCAAGCTATACGAAACAAAACACAATTACACAGCTTTCAGAGGAAATGCCATAAGCTTCCATTGTGTTGATTTTACTTAAGTTACGATTCTGTTTTCGCGTGGTAGTCCTCGCGCTGTCCTCGTCAAGTCTTTCGTCGGATTTCAAGTTGAGGCCCTGTTGCGATGTTTCTTTTCATCTCAAGTTAATGACATTAATGAGTAAACTTTATTTCAAAATGCAACGATAAAGCACAAAAACATAGCCCGAATATGCGAATAAAGAAGGAGATTTATTTAAAAATTATTGAAACACTGAAAGGCAGGACATTTCTCAATTTTTTACTTGTTTTTATGTGTTTTTGCAGCTGAAAATGAGCTGGTAACAGCTCGAAACGTCCTGCCTTTTAGTGTCTCAATAATTTTTTAGCCTTGTATACCCATATTTTAATTAAATCTCCTTCTTTATTTCAAAATGCATTAATGCCATTCAAAGCCGTAAATTTTGTTAATGTTTACAACTTGAAATATAAATAAGAAAAAATCAAGAGTGGACAAAAAATAATTTCGATAATATACAATTACATTATCAATAGTTTTGATCAAATTAGTACGATTTTATGAATATGACTTCGAGTTTCTGTACTCTTGCTGTTTTTAATTATTTTCGTGCTTCCGTCTCTGAATCCTATTTCCTTCTTCTTGCCGCGTCTTTATCACCTTTAATACTTCTGAACCGACGATACCATACTTACTCCATAAGAAAAAAATCCTAATTGAACAGTATTTTTTTATCAGTGAAAGTCTCTGTGTACTCTTTTAAATCTGCCCCCCCCCCTCTCTCTCTCTCTCCTACATCTACACACAGGATGAATATGTGTTGTCCACGTAGCCCTTAAAGCACCAACAAACATAAGACAAACAGAAACAATACAACAGAAAAATAAAGCAATAGAAAGGATGCGCGTTGACAACGGCGCAAGGATACGACTATTCGTACTTGATGGATGTCCGTGTTGCAGCTACAAATTTGAAGGCGCGATGGCGCGAGCCGTGAATTCGCAATGCTCCACTTATACCGCCAATGAAGGGTCACTCAGATTCGGGAGAAACGTTCAGAAATGAGGCCCGGTTACGTCTGTCATATCTTCGGCCATGTTGACACTCGATTTTTTTGTTCTCTTTCAATTGAATGTGCGATTCTTTTTTTTTACGATGTATTTGTAGACCTATATCTGAGGTTTTTTTGTGCCGCCCTAAACAACCCGGAAGCCGCATAATTCTAGCAAGTCTCGGTCCTGTTGGATCCGGCCTGGGCATCTGAGGGTTGAGAATGTGGTTTACAAACATTTTGGGACATGATATGCCTAGAATGTCGAGCCAAACGAGAGTTTCAGCAATCTAACGCTCGCATTTCAAAAGACCTAGTTCCGAGGAAAATCTTACAATTCTAATCCGTCACAATTGGGGCAAAACTTGCCAGTTCTATCATAATCTTGCGATCTCTGTTGACTCACAAATAAACTAATCGCTTGCACCTCATTTTTTCGGCTACTTGCAAAAGTTTTTGGTCAAATTCGCAGAATCTAATTTTTCGGCCGGATTTGACAAAAATGACTCCCCTGAACATTTTGCCTACGCGGACTTCGATTCTTTTTCTCGCGAACGGTCACGTGCGGGTGTTGAAAGGAGAACCCGTGGAGAGACAAATAACTAATTGCTCATTTTTCTCCCACGTACATGACGCACACAAACACGCGCGCGCACACCAATACAATGTCCAGCATTTAATACAGAACAGGATTGAAACCATATCGTGAATTCGATCAGAAACCCGTCAAATATATGAACCACAAAAGTCTTAATTGGACCGCGTTAAACAGAAAGGAACCAAGCCACATTAGCTATTGCCAAATTTAACTGGGCAATTTAATTTTTCACATGAAAACGGTGGTGCAGATTTCCATGCAAATTTCAGGGAATTTTCTCCCTAGTGCGAAGCGAATACCTTAAAATTTTCGAAAGAATCCGCACAAACGTTTCCTCGTAAAAAAATTAAATTGCCCAGTTAAATTTGGCCATAGCTGATGTGGCTTGGTTCCTCTCTGTTAAACGCGGTCCAATTACCCATGGACAAACTGCTCAGAATAGGAAACAGAGACAATTCTTGTAAGGATTCTTACAATCTTACATGTGGCTTGAAAGTCCAAAGGCGCGTCGAAGCATCCCGGCTGAGGAGGAGTTCCGCCATTGGGGTAGAAATCGGCGTGACCTATGGAACTGTAGTATCCAGCTGTGCCGGCTGCTGTGTGTATGACGTCAACAAATTCCGCATCCGTCAAATCGAGGCGAGTTGTTGCGCTTTGAATACCTTCGAAGCAAGGCATTGCCGGATCCAATCCTGCTCCGTAAACAACCGGGAAACCAAATAAACTTTGAGCGTGAAATTAATTGACAGTCCACTTATGGCCGATATATATTTCACGTCCAGATATGTTCAGTTATGGGATTGCGGAGGTTATTGCCAAGATGAATCAGGGTTCCCAACCCTCAAGCAACTTATATCTCAAGTTTACCAAGAAGAAAATGAGCGTTACCCAGTGGCGTGGCGTGAATTGCGATATATCGATTATTATGCCACTTATACCTGTGGTAAAGAATCGATTATGAAGGTGTTCGCTGCCAACACCCTGTTTATCGATCCTATTCCATAGGTTTAAATGACATAACAGTCGATATATCGCAAAGCACGCCACGCCACTGGCGTTACCACGAAATGAGATGGCTTGATTTGTGAAAGTGAGTCTCAGAGTAAATATTGCTTCGCAAATTTAATCATAGGGGTTCCTCTCATTACAAATTGATGTTTCCCCAACACAGGTTTTGAGGTATAGATTTGTATTGTCGTGCATTTATCCTGACTTTCCAGAGCTTAAAATAATCAAATAATCCTCACTTTCCCGTGATATTTTATTATCTTGCAGCAGTATAATTTTCATCTCTGTGACTCCCCAAATCTCACTTTTTGTTGTTTATGTTTTTTGCCAGAAATTAACTGAGTTGGTCTCTGAGATATTTAGGCTATTGGCACATCTCTAATTGAGTCAGCTGAATTCTATAATTAGAAAGTTTTCTGTTGAGGGGCTTGGAGGAAAACTGGTGTAAGTGCAGTTTTTCAAAAAATTGAGATACTGATGCTTTCAACTACCACCATTTTTAAAGTATACACTGTGAAAAATTCACCAATCCAATTCTTGAGCATCAAATAGTGGGTTCGAATTTCCTTACCACCCTAAGGCTTCATGTAATTTTGTAACTTTCAAAACGTATTATTTGAAATAGCAAAAACTACGCTTATCCTACTTGTCCTCTGAGCCCCTCAGTTTCCATACGAAATACTAAAGTTTCCGGTCCAAGTAACCGCACCCGGACACACGACATTCATGACACATGGAAAGACACGCGCAATCCTACCTGTGACTCTGTAGACTTTGCCGGTTTTACAGTTAGATCCAGCAGCTCCAGCGACGTGGGCTCCAAGACTATGCCCGATGATATGAATTTTATCAAGAGTCATCATGCGCTTTGCGATCATTCCGTCGATCATTTCACCTATCTGTACTCCTACTTGAAACGTTTGCACGGCTGCTATTGGATATATGATATTAGATGCCACTCGTGACCAGTCTACCGTCACTATGTTTAAATTTGTTGTGTTTAAATATTCTGAAACATAGTTAAAACGGGTTTGATTATCATATCATAAAAGCTCATATACTTCTAAATATACTTTTATCAGTAAAGACAAAAAAATGTTGCAGCAGTAAAATACGTTCATTTTTAAAATGTTCTCAAAAGACAAGTAAAGATTTTTTTATCGAATAAAATTGTACAAAATAACACGCACTTTAAGTTTGATCACTAATTATCAGGTCTGAAACACATTGTAATTTGACCCACTTTCTGTAGAATATTACTTATGAATATTAATTATGATAATACGTGACGAGCATAAATTGGTTTTATAATGATGAGATTTCTTTCGAAATTTGGTCCAGCAAACTGCCTGTTGACACTCGGAGTTTGCAGACATGAGATTATCTGGCTCTTCATTAGGATTCAAGATTCTTGCAATTATTGTATAGAGAAGTCATTTAGATCTTAATTTACTCTAAACTTTTACCTCTCTGCGGGCAGACTCCAAGGAAAGGAGAATAATTTCCACCACCAAGAAACTGAGTCCATCTTTAAAAAATGTATACATCGATGACCAAAGTGCGAATGCACGTATCTCCATTTGCGACGTTACAAACTTCCTGTTGCACTTCATTTTTTTTTTCGAATAACGAGCAAAATTAATTTCTTGAAAACTTCCTTGATGTTTCGTCATTATTAGCGGAATATTCCGCAGAAATTTCAAACTATAAAGTTATGACTTGTTTTCTTCCAAAAAAAATAGGGTAGGAGCAAAAATTTTCGAACACCGCAATAGAGATACGCCGTTTTGCAATTAGGCATCGATATTCTGATTTAAGATGGATAGCAAATGGAATGAATTAAATTACCTTCTCTTATATGTGCAACTGCGTCCGAATACTCGGATGATCGCCAGCCGTGAGTTAAGATCTTGACAGGTAACTCCCGGTTCCAGTGCGGTTCCAGAGCTGTGGTAAAATTGTTTTTATCAAAAACGATCCCACTGTCCTTGCTATTTCTGTAAAAAATATTCTAATTGCTTAGTCTGCGAGGACGTTTTTTTTTTAAAATTGTTATGAATGATACTGCTGTCAAAAAGAGAACAGTATGTGTTGGAGGAAAATAGGTTTGTACCGTGCGTAGTCTTATTTTAAAATCATTTTTTACCCATTTGGGAGAACAATGTTATGCCAAAATTATAAAAAAAAGATTGAAACGTAAATGTGTGAAAAACGAGGGTAAATATCGACGATTAAAGTGCAAAACCACACGTACTTCCGTTTGCGACGTTGCAGACTTCCTGTCCTATTTTATCTTTTCCTCAAGAAACTAGTGAACGTAAATTCTTGAAAACTTCTTTGATTTCTCTCCTCTATTATCAGAATATTAGTATGAATTTTAAGCTATAAAGATTACTTATTTCTCTTCGAAAAAATAAAATAGGAGCGGAAATTTGGAAACACCTCAAAGGAGATACGTGTTTTTGTTTTTTGACTATTGATATGTAGTCGGTCAAAAAGCCGCCATTAAACTGATCCTAAATCGAGTCAAACCTTTGACTCGATTTTCTCCGAGCTTTCACCTCCTTTTTACTCGCACCCTGTATTCCCTGAACAGAGCAAAATATTGAAAAATATCAAAGGGTGGCTTCTATAAGACAGGGCTTGACCCCCTCCCCTCTTGCGTCCCTTTCTAAGCCCCGGTTAGACAAGCTCTGACCCCCTGCCTCTTCAACGTGGCTTTCAAGTTTTTGACCATCAAAAGCTCAATCATTCAAAGTTCACGTGTACTTTTTCATTATCTTTTACATCACCGGGGGATTTTTCAATGCGGAAAATAATGGAAAAATCGAGCCGCCTCCTCGTCGAGAGTACCAAGAGGCACGCAGAGGGGGGATGGGGGGTCGTTGACGAGTGGAGGTGAGGCGTGAGACATGTAGGTATGACGGAGGTTAAAGGGGGCGGGGGCGG
>NW_017556656.1:953220-1031785 GCF_001854935.1 Bemisia tabaci
GGGGCTGCGTAAATATGGGCGCTGCTCGGAGGAGTCCTCGGAGGGCAAATACAAAGCTGTTCGTTACGAGCGGAAAAAGTTGAAGTTCATGCGCTTGTGTGGATCGGGTAACTGCTTCGGGGGACAGGAATTCTCGGAACCTGATGAGGAACTATTCACGACCGAAGGCTTTAAAATATCTTTGATCCCGTCCCCGGCGCGGCCCTTTGTAATACACACGGTGCAACGATCGCGCGTCGAAAGTGTGGGCCAGTGAAGAGAGGAGAACCGCGTTACGACGAGGACTTGTAAGATTTTTTGCCGCGTTACAGGAAAAGAGCAAAGGCGATCTTTTTACGACTTTCTTCAAAATTCTACGATCTGAGTTAAAAGACTGCGATTGATTTAATGAATATGACAGTCAAGGGAGAGGTACCGTTAAGGGCCGTCTTTGTACCGACCCTTGCTGAATTTTCTTAACTCTACGATTTTTTATTTATTAATGGTCTATATTTGACGGAATGGAGCAAGATTTGGTCATTTTCGGTCTCTCTTTAGATCTAATACTGCCCTACACAAGGGATCCGAGGGCCGACTTTGGCGAAGAATATGAGTCTTGAGATTTTGCGGTCGAATGCCCAAAAATCCGCATTTTTTGCCAAATCCGGGCTTCAGGCCCCTGTTTAGGGCAGTATCAGCTTTGTAAAGAGAACGGAAATGACAAAATCTTGCAAATGCACATATTGTTCCGTAAAATATAGACCCTCAATGAATGAATATCGCAGAGGAGTATTCAGGTTGGGCCCAAAAACGGCTCTTTTCGATAACTCCCCTTTGTCCTGAGAGAAAAACAATAAGACTTATGGGAAATTATCCTGCCAGCGGCGAGGCGTGAATGATCGATTAGCGCTAATTCTCAATTTGAAGCTATTGCAAAAATCGATTATTGAGTTGTTCGTTGTGAACACCCTACCCTGCTCATCGATCCTTTTCCATAGGTTTAAATGACACATACATTGATGGATCGCAAAGCACGCCCCACCCCGCCACTGTACCCTGTGACAAATTCGCAAAAATTGACGTCATTTCAGACTGAGCAGCCTCTCTAATGACCTTGAGACATCCGCAAAATTTCATCTTTCTGGGTGCTTCCGTTCAAAAGTTAGCTAATTACTCAAGAACTTTTGGACTAATCTATCTAATTAAAGCTGAATTCGTCGCTATGTAACCATCCAAACAATTTTATTAGGCCATTTCAGATGAATATTGACAATTTCATGAAGAACGGGGGACTTTTTCAATGAAATTTTCTGCTCGGGAATGCACATCCATTTTCTCAGAAATTGATTTTTGCACAAAATACTCTCCTTGAAAACCTGAAAAACTTATATGTCATATTGACAGTGAAAATACCAAACCGCGTATCTTGCACTGCGACGTTGCAAATTTTCTGTCACCTTTTATTTCTATCATAAAAATAATTAGTTGTGTCTATTAGACGCGCGTCCTTCTTTAAATCTGAGGGAGAATGAAATAATGCGGAAATGGACCTTGAAGGGACCAAATTAAAATATTTTCAACTTAATTAAGTACAGCCTTGGTGTTTGCTCTGTGGTGACAGTTTTTGCTGAATAGTTCAGGATTCACAAAGAACTCCCAAGCGTTGCCTGGCACGCGAAGCTATCTGACCACCTGTTGAGCTCTTGTTTCTAAACTGTCAACGCCACCACTCAACAATTTGTGGCTACGTGTTGCTTGTTGAGATCCACTCAGAATTACTACGCGAAACTCACACGTGTAAGAATAAACGAAAGCATGCAAAAATGAGACTATGAATTTGTACCAGCGTGCATACTCAAGCTAACCTTGATGTAAAAACTGTGTCTCTAGCAGCGTTCAGGACCTCCGAACAAGCAAACATGCAATTGGGTTAAAATATAAAATTAAATATATAGGTAAAGAAATAGAACGTTAGGATGATGTATATTGAAAAATGGACGTAGTTCTGCCAAACAGAACTATGTGCAGGGCCAGATTTACCCACTTGCCGCCCATGGGCCGCCTATATTTTGCTGCCCCCTTCTCATTCGTTCCGAAACATCAATAAAAACCATCAAGTGAACGTGCTAGAGGGTGCATGAGACGCGTTTACTCGTGTTGGACACCTTTTTTTGCGAAAGCCTTGTCAGCACTACTAGAAACAGTTCACGAAACTTTGCGTGGAAATTTAGTTCCGTAAACCTGTCTCTGTGTGGACAAGTCCCTCGATTTACAAGTATTGAACGAAAAAATTATGAAAGAACAAACATAAATGTGCTTTAATAATTTTAATTTCCGCCTCGCCGGCGCGCCGCGCTGACCGCACTGTATTTGGCGCAATGCGTAAAGTATTCATGCAGTCTTGTAGGCGCCACGCGTTTCACGCCGACCGCTGTCGACCGCACAGTGTTTGATGCAATGCGTGAAGTATTCATGCAGTCTTGTAGGCGCTAATATGTGTTACATGCCGACCGCCGCGCCGCGCCGAGGGCTTCTCCTTTTCGTCTCTAGTCCTCGTCATCATTGCTCTCTACGCCGCGCCGTTCCAGGCCAAATTGCGTGTTTGGTTTCTCTCTTAACCCGACTAATTAAAGGTGCTGCCTTTTATATCACCGAAAGACGTCAAAATTAGAAATATTACTACTCTCTCAGGAAATGAGAAATTTTGCCGCATTTTCTCGTTTGTAATTTTTTTTTCTGAATCCGATTTTTTTTTATACCTACATTTTAAAAAAATTCAAAATTTGCCGCCATGGGCCGCGGCCCATGTGGCCACCCCCTAAATTCGGCCCTGACTATGTCGTCACCTTCCAGGCAAAGTATCACAAGCGCCATGCGACGTTTAAAAATTTCCGCCGCCATTTTATTTTTTTACTGAGAAATTGTAGGTTGAATCTGTTCAAAAATTTTACTAAATTTTATCGGCAGCACAAAGAAAATTCGGTGTAATTTTCGGACAGGTTCGTTGAACAATTTCTCTGTAAAAAAATATAATGGCGGCGGAAATTTTTAAACGTCGCATGGCGCTTGTGATACTTTGCCTGGAAGGTGACGATGTGCTTTAGGACATGAGCCCTGAGACCCATAAGAATACATGCAAAACAGGGCTCATGTCTTAATGCACATAGTTCCGTTTGGCAGAAATACGTTCAAATAGAAGTCGCGAACAGGAATATAAAAAGCAGAAGCTAGGCAGAAGCACGGTTGCAAAGAAGAACAAATTAATAAACTTACGTATTATAGTAGGAAAATTTAACATCATCTGGATCGATATCGAAAATTCCTCCGGGATTTAAGTAGCTTCGACCATGGAGTAAGTGTTTGATGGCAATTCGGTTTTCTTCTATCAATGATTTCCGATCCTCAAAATGAGTCTCCGCGCCTGCATTGGATGTGAAGAGTGGATTATAAGTTTTACCTCAGGTTCAGACAAATGATGATTTTAAGGTAAATGTAGAATACAGGCTATTCGTCTTCAAATTGCAGGGAACTTTTAGGGCTTTCAGAGTTTAAATTGTGTTCATTTATGAAATTATTTGATTGGAAAGGCGAACCTAAAATACTCTATTCTGGCCATTTCTCAGTAAATGATAATTAAAATTTTATGGTCAGGTATGCCGAATGTTAATCGAAGAACTTACGTGGTAATATTGTAATAGATGAGTTCATAGAATGAGCATAAGAATTTTACATATAATTTTTATCAGTGATAATGTTTCAGGTCATTTGCACAGCTACAAATGTGATTATTGTGAGTTTCTTAAATGTTTGAACTTTGAATACCTCAAGAAACGATAGGCGGCTAGGTGTCGCAAAGCACCAGAGAGCGCTGTATAAAAGCGGATCTATACATACGATAGGCACCTCTAAACTATCCTTGTTAAGTGTTAGACATTTTAAGGTTGAATTCAGCATGTGAAAGAAAAATTAATTAAATGCGGTTGTAGCGAAAGCTTGATAATTTTGGGGAAAGTTTAATGTATCCAGAAAATGTTGCATTCTCGAATGGAATATTTAATTTTTATTTTATGGAAGGTATATCTAAGGGGGGAAATCTTGCACGCAGTGGAACAAAAACATCGAGACAAAATTGCAATTTAAATCGAATACACTTACTATATCTTCATCATGAAACTGCAGTCTTTTTACAAAATTTACTCGAATAATGTCGATTTTAATCAATCAACTAGATTCGTTCTATGAAAGCAAAAAACAGGTAATTTGCAATGCAAAAAGCAATCGTAACTTTTTTCCATAAAATTTTGAAATAAACTCCAAAAAGAGGTGCCCCTTCAATTCGCAGGTAGGCAACACACTCAACACTCCAATGCAGAAGCAATACTTTTACCGCGTCGTCTTAATCGCAATTTATTGCAATATTTGATACTCGATCGATGTGTGTAAGTCGCAAGCCAGTCTAAGTTAGTTTAAAAAAATTAAAAAATCTAAAGAATACAAATAAAAATTACCTACAAGCTTGTCAATGAACAACGTCAAGACGAACGTCACGTTGAGAAAACTAGACGAGGCTTTCATTTCGAAGAAGACCGGCAAAATAGATCCACGGATCACACCATTAATTCACAAAACACGATACGGTCGTCTCGATGGGAAAACATTCACGCGGAAGAACGTGACAAACGGACATTCTCATAGCCTCTCGGCGCGGCATGCAGTTCGGGCGAAAGCGAGCGGTTATAGTTATCACAACTCTTTTTCGAAACCATGTTGGAGCAAATGAGCTAAATTAAAAGACCCGGGTATTGTTTGTTAATTTGACAGTAATGAAGAGCCATACGCGTCAAAGGAAAACGGTTTGTGATTAAAATGATTTAAGGAGAATCAGCGACGGTGCGGTGGCACCTTTATCATCCTCGGGTTTCCGCATTGGCCCACTTGATAAGGCGCACGCACTCGAACTTGCTGGACATGGTCGGTACACTCGGCACTGCCGTGCTAAGGAAAAACGCCGTATGAACCTACAGGCGTTGCCAAATTTCCATTTCTAAAACACGAATTTCCTGGTAAACTCATACATATTTTTCTTCTAATTTTTAGATTATGATGCGTTTGCAATTTCACCTAAAGTTCCTGAAACTTTTAAGGGAAAATATTCATAAAGACTATCCTCAAAAATAAACAATTTATTGGAGGAAATTTGGCAACTCTCGAATGTTCATACGGCGTTCTTCCTTAGCAGGGCGGTCTAGTGCCTCGTGTGTTCACCACGAGGCTTCGTTTTCGTTTTCTTGTAGACACTCAAAAACATGCGTTATTATTTCATTAAAACTTCTTTGTATAACGATAGCAGGGGAGATACCTAGTTACTCAACCGTAAGGTACAGCCAGCGTGCATAGGTTTTCCGAATACTTTATCCTGATTATTGTAGATGAATGGAAGAAATGGTAAGATATTGGCTTTTTGTTCGTTTTACCCGTCGTACAGTGGGTCGAGTCAATGAGAGAGGTCGGACATGAAATTGTTGACCAAAACTCCAAATTTTGATGTTTATTTCGTCACATATTGCATTTTAAGGGGAGCTGTCAGAAGAAAATTCCACGAGAAAGCCAATGGAACCACTTTTAGAACCTCAAAGTTCTGCATGAACGGAGTTATAAGCTTTTAAAGTCTCCGAAGTTTGTCCGACTTCTTCTATTTTCTCGGTCCAGTGTGCGTCGGTGCTGCAACAACTTGCCATTTCATTTAACATTGCGAACGAATTACTAATCAGTGGCGCGGCTTGGCGCGTTTTGCGATACATTGATTGCTCTGTCATTTAAACCTGTGAAAAAGGATTGACAGACAGGGAGTTTGCAAAGAACAGCTCAAAACTCGATTCTTCACCACAATTTCAAATAAGGGAATATCGATACGATCATTCACGCCTCACTACTGCAAACACACAGGACCACGCAATAACAAGGGGGAACCAGTGATAGGGGTTATCCTCTAAAATTGTGGTACTACCCCAATTTGTTGGATGATATGGGCATTTCCAATTAATTTTGGTAGTACCGCGCAGCTCAATGGGCCTGTTGCATGCAAGAGATACAGCCGTGCGAATAGACTATATAGTGGTTAAATGACACGAAAATTACAATGCTCACATTAAAAAAGTCTGAAATACACTCTTTATTGCGCAATTTGCGTTGTCAGGAACGCGCTTTTTCAAATTTCCCGCGTCTGGGGGCAGTTTTCTAACGGAAACAATTAACGGCAACTCGCGGCTATTTCCGGTCAACTAAAACTGACAACATAACCTAAAAATCGGAGCTCGTGATATCGTGAAATGAAATGTAGAAGGATTGCGTTGGATATTTAAAAGTTGATCGCTTTGGTTACTGCATAAAGCGTATATGGACCACTTTAAGAGATCACGTTGGGTTTGTAAACAAACTGAAGGAAAAAATAACAACAACAACAACGACTCGACATCTTCCGGAAATCACCGAGCCCGCCGTTTGCTCGTTTTCGGTGATTAGAAAACTGCCCCCAGACGCGGGAAATTTGAAAAAGCGCGTTCCTAACAACGCAAATTGCGCAGCAAGGAGTGTATTTCAGACTTTTTTAATGTGACCATCGTAATTTTCGTGTCATTTAACCTCTAAAAAGTCTATTCGCGCGGCTGTATCTCTTGCATGCAACAGGCCCATTTGGGGTAGTACCGTAGCGTTTGGGTCAGTAACCTAATTTATGGGGGTCCGGACCACAATTAACTGGGGTACGAGCAAAATTAACAGGAAATGCCCGTATTATCCAAAAACCCCTAGATCTTTTTTTACCGCGAAGGATGGTTAAAAATCCAATATTATTGATTCTGAGGAGACAGAGACTATGTGCAAAGTCGGTCAGAATTTAAAATTCATGAAACGAAACTGCACAGCATTTAATAAGTTTACATTATCGGGAGCTTTTCTTCTTCATGATTGATTACCATTGATCGGGAAAAGTTTACAGCGGCTCATTTTCCCGCCCTATCGCCAGACGAATCGGGTAAACTCCCGGCTTCGAAAGGAGGAACAGCTGATAGTCGAGAGATTTCCGGAGGTGTGGCAACGTCGAATTTGAGCTCCAATTTCGGATCTCCCCGCTCGGCAATGACTCCCCGGGTTCTCTCCGCCGTCAACAGTAAATCGATACAATTTCAATTTATGAACGAAAAAGAGAAGAAAATAAGGGAAGAAGAAACATTAACAACTCTAATAAGATTTTAGAAATTCACCTCTACATCTCCACGTCGCGTCGTGCCGTGACGCCGGAGATACGAACAATATAGTATATACAACCAAACAACCGTGCCCAGAAAGAACGTCGTAGTAGCCTTCAGACATTGCCATATGGACGTATTTCTACCAAACAGACCTATGTGTCGATGAGAAATGTGGGGTGTGCTCTAGAAATCTGCATAAGAAGCAATGTAAAAGTGGGCGTGGTTCATTTTGAAGAATTGGCAAAGCGGGATATTGCATTCTATCAAACAGACCTATGTGCAGCTGAGTGCGGAACTCATGAGCCGCGGGCATGGCAAGAAAGCGTTGTGGACAGGGCTCATGAGTTAATGACCACGACTACCGCAACCACGAGGAACGTGACGCGGCGTCCTCCTCCGCTGACGTCACTGGCGCTTTATTATTCTCATTCACTCTTACGGCCAGAGACTAACGAGCACACCCCATATTTCTCACTTCTACATAGGTCTCTTTGGTAGAACTACGTCCATATTTATTTTAATAAAATGGGTTTTTTTATGAAAAAACCTTATATGAATATTTGCATCGCATTCCGCAAAAAGGAACCAGCGCAATAATAAAAGTGTAGCTAACATGTTACTTTGCTGTAATTATCTGAAAAAATCTCCGAAAATAGCAAATAGTTTTTGCATCCCACCAAAAATTGTTAATTTTAAGGAGAAATAGTCGTGTAAATTTTTAAACTGTACAATTAGTATTTTTAAAAGAAAAAAAGAAGTTTCACGATTTTGAAAATACCGTAATCACGCTGGTTCCTTTTTGCTGAATGCGATCCATTTTTCCTCCAATTTTTCAGATAATTATAATCGCATAATCCAGTCCGAAGCATTCGACAATTTCAACGAACCGAGTAGCAGTAATCGCGATAAGTCGCGATTTTATCGACGTTGATGTACTGCAACGCTATCTGATAAAAATTTGCGATTTCATTGCAGTCGCGATTTTATCGACGGCCTTTTATCGCAATAGTATCGAAAAAAATCATGATCAATCGAGATAAATTCCTGCTTTAAAGAACGCGATTTTATTTAGGTAAAATTGCGACAAGACTGAGTATAGTCACTTAGATGATGTTGATGATCCTAGCGCTTTTATCGTAAAAAATCACAACTTAATTCTAAAATTTCGCGATTTTTTTGTTGTAAAATGCTACTTGGGAAAAATATTCCCAACTTTTTTCTAAGATAAATATTCTATAGGCGGAAATTTGGCAACATCCTCATGTTTATACGGCGTTTTCCTTTAGCACGACAGTAAAGTCCCTTCACCCCGCCTCTGTTCCCGTTCCATCCCACTCGCGCCAGTATTTCTCCTTTCGTTTAATCATCACACACTCCAAGATGGCGAAATTAGTTTTCAAATGGATTCATTACTTTAATTAAGTGTTTTTTTCCTTCTTTACGAACTAGGAAATGAAGTAATAAAGATATTGAAAAGAGGGACGGCTCGGCGGCGCTTGGGCTCGGCAAAACGGCGCGACGGGACGTGGCCTAGAAAAAATTCTAATCAGCTGGAAGCAGAGCTAAACGAGAGTTCGTCTTGCGAATTGTTTTTGCCAGTACGCACTTTTTTGTCTCCGGTGGTGGCTCCTATCTGTGCGACAATCTCGGTGTTCTAAAAGCGCAGTTGTGTTGTAAAATTGGCTGTCACACGGTTCCTTTAATTAGTTTTTAGACAGCAGGTAAAAGATTACAATATTTTCATTCTTTTCAAAATAAAATTTTAGTTGAGAGAATATTAGCTTTCCAAGCCTCAAAAACTCCGACCCGATATTTCAAATCTTAACAAAATCCCGCCAAAATATTTCTCAACTTCACAAAGAGGTATTCTGCCGTGACGAGTAAGAATACCGTCAAAGCCAACAGGTGTACCAAAATAACTCTGACAAATCAAGAATTTTTCGGGAAATTTGTGAATAATTCGGCCTCGATTCTGCAGAGGATTTCGTTCGTAATTTGGTCCAAAAAGTTTGAAAATTTCAAGGGGAAGCATTTATAACGTTCTTCATGAATGAATATATTCTGAGAAGAAATTTGGCAACATTCGAATGCTCATTCAGCATTTTTACTAAGCACGGCAGAGCTGACCTCCGTGTTTCCTTTCACCTGTGTTAGTTTATTTACTTCCATGGTCGCAATTTTAACGAGAGTTTTATATCCCAACTGTGCTTGCATTATCATCGCCACCGCCAATATTTTTGTCGTTTTTTTCTGGAATGGAATCGTCAGTTCGTGATGAAAAGCGTGCGGTGGCTGTATTACAACGAATTCATGATGGTTGAAACCACAAGCTATCGCTTCATATGACGTCATCAGACCCATAAGCCAGCCATATCGAATAAATTTTCTTCACCGACTTCCAAAAAATTTTAATGGCGAATGTTTAATGTAGAGTACTGTTTTTCAAACTTGTGCCAAAAGAATTAAATGTGATGTATATAGCCGTTTAAATAAGTTTATTAAAAATATGTAATATAATATTCTAAAATATATATAACATTCAACTAGATCATTATGAAAATTTCAGGAGAGACGGAATATCCGTAATGATTCAATAACATCATCCGTGAGCACTTCGAAATCATATCTATGGTAATTTGTGAGCTGTTGTCATCAGTATTTCGTTGCCTCTTTGTCGTAAGGGGTATTATTCTTTCTTTTCGAGAATTGTCACGCCCTCTCCCTCCACCTAAAAAAAAAAAAACAAAAACAAAAAAAATTTAAAACAGCGTTATAACACTACACGGTTTTCGTGGTTCACACGATTGTGAAATCCTGTCATGAAATTTCAAGAAAGAAAAGTCCATGATGGATATTTACTATCACGTGGAGTACGCATAATTGCTACCTCATACCTACCTGATTTCTACCCTTTTTTGTAAAAAAAAAAAAAAATACTTGAATGTAAAAAATGCATTCATTAGTATAGTATGCCGCCTGTGTTTTGAAACCAGACGGACTTCAATTAAATATGTGATCCGCGAAAAATTGTTCCCGACGCTTTTCACGAGACCTTTACGGTTGAAAAATAATTAAAAGGATGAGCTCATCATCATAGAGTATACTGAACATAATTCTTGCCTATGTTTGTTCCCGACACCTCCCTTAGTTCGGCAAATGAGAGAGGGGTTTCGTTGCTGAAAGCTATATTTCCCCGTTTGTTTTGTGACAAATGAAAGCCTCTGTTTTGATCGGGGCGATTGTAAACGAAGGGGGGCATCGGCGTGATACAAAGTTAATTTAAAAGTGAAGCCAGGTTTAATATCCGGGCAACAGGGTTTTAATTTCAATTTCAATTTGCATGGCCCTCGGCAAGTCGCGTCCCTCCCCTCTGCCGTGCTAAGGAAAAACGCCGTATGAACATTCGAGAGTTGCCAAATTTCCTTCGATAAAATGTTTATTTTTCAGAAAAGCTATGCATATTTTACCCTGAAATTCTCAGGAACTTTAGGTGAAATTGCGAACAAAATTACATGAAAAATTGGCAGAATAATGTTCACAAATTTTCCGGAGAATTCGATATTCACCGAAGGAAATTTGGCAACGCCTGAGGGTTCGTACGGCGTTCTTCCTTAGCACGGCAGCCCTCTCTCTCCGTCTCTGGCCAAAACTGATGCCTTGTTTCGTTTGTTTCAGATTGGAGCGGCCCAGAAATGAGTTGAAGAGGCGATTTATGAGTTGCAATTAGAGGCATCGCCGGAGATAGTGGCGCTGAACGATGAGTTTTTTCAACTCGCTCCAGCAGTATGTGACGAGCAGTGTTGCGAATTTGTCCCTGAGCCCGAAGCGGTTCTCCCTGTCGAAGGAGTCCTCCTCGGAAATCCCGTCCGTTGGCTCGGAAGAGGGCAATGGAAACGGGAGTCGAAGTGGCTCGACGGGAAGTGTCAACGCACCCCCTTTGGGTTTTCCAAAAGTTGTTCCTCCCCCTGGAACCTCGACCCCTCCTCGCAGGAGAACACTCGAGGGCCCCAAAAGAACCGGCTCCTTCAAGCAAGCATCCCAGCATAGACGCCCGTTATTCTTCTGCAAGAGGCGTTTGTCCTGGCCAGAGGTCGATCAGCAAGCTACCTCAGGGTAAGTGCATCCCATACCCATGATTTTTAACACTTAAAAACTTATTATAATTACTCATTCACAATACTTGGTGTAATTTGCGGTTCATTTTAAAATTTCTTTAAATTTTGAGAGCAGCTCAATACCCGACAATGATCCCCGGGCAGTCACCTGAGTTATTATAATACTATGCTTCACAAACCAAGCTCTTTTCGGTCTCGAAGGTCCTCTGGCGATTCTATGGCTATTGCATGTGTCTTATTAAATGGGTCCCAAAGTTCCTAACCATCATGGTGAAATTACCAAACCATAGACCTCGGTTGTAGAATTATTATGAATAGATACTCGGTTATGAATATTTTTGCGCGTATTTTACATATTGAAAATAATACTTCTAGACGTTTTTGCGCGAAATTTTTAGAGGATCTTGTTGAGAGAGCGAAAATAATTCAAACGAGAACAAACTTTGTTCAAAAGCAGTGATCGATGTACGTGGTTTAATACTTTAACCATCAAACTTTATCCACGTCGTACAAAACTTTCATCTCTTTCGAAGAGATTACAATAAATTTATACATTTATTAAAAGTATGCCGAGATCACAGGACATAAATTATATAGATTTATCATGAAATCAAAATCAAAGGCTTGGATTGAAGCTTTTCCGGCAGAAAAATCTCCTTCCTTTTCTCCTCTTAACATCCTCGTGAAAATAATTTCTGACTGGTACATTTGACTTTGTTTTGGTGAGTGAGTCAACTTTTCGAACCAATAACCATCGAGTAAAAACAGCTACCAAATGTTGACTAAAAATTTGCCCAGGGCACGAAATGAAATTACAGCATCAATCTTTTCTGGAAAATTCCAAACATTATTCTAGGAAAGTCCGAAAAGGTCTGTGAAACGAGGGTATTTCCGCGTAATCCGCCTGCAGTAAAGGGTACTTCCAGATAAAACCGCAAGAGCTACCACCTGCGCAAATTAACGAATATATCGCCCATGGTCTGTAAATGTTGTCAAGTCTGAAGCTATATAAACATTTTCGTATTATTTAAAACTCGTGTTTAAGTCTCTCAAATTCAGTTAGAGTAACACGATGTCGGAAATCGAAAAACATTTAGCGTTCGCGTTAAGAAAATCTTTTTTGTCTACATTATAGGCCATTTCAAAAAAAATCAACTTCTGAAAGAACTTCTTTTAAATTTCGACACATGGAGGCTGGGTTTTGAGTAATTTCGCACAAAAAGTCCTACGTATCAAAATATTAAAATTGGAATCACGTTTTTGGCACACTTGAGGAGACCGGCACTACCGGCAGTTTCTTCATCTACATTCTTTGCAGACGTGCAATGGCGTAACTATCTAAGCTCGGGTCCGTCGATCCGCAGACTGGGCACCCTTTAATCCCCCCCCCCCCCCCGTTCGATTAAAAAAAATCAAAAATTCCAGTAGACGACTGGGCCCCTTAGAACCGTAGCCCCTGCATGCATTTCCGCCACTGCAGACGTGTAAGTGTAATACTAAACAGCATTTAAGCAAGAGTTGCATCAATTAAACGAATCGTCTTTACAAGGGGATTGAAAACACTTGCGTGGCCTTGAAATTTAAAGGAGCCTTGAGTGGTTTTTTGCAAAAGCTTTCATTTCTGGCAACGTCAAGGAGATTTCATGGGCACTTATTTTCGGCCCTGTTGTATGAGTGTTATCAGTCTTAAAATATTGCATATAGGTTTCTTAAAAAAAAAAAAAAAAAAAAAAAAAAAAAAAAAAAACGTTTCATGTAAAAAAGACTGGTTTGTTTAACGTTTTTAAAATGACGTTTGATAAGACATTCTTTGAACACTCAAGAATGCTCGTAGGTATGCGCAACATCCTTCAAATATAATGTCTTATCTCTCCAACCCCATGCTCTCAGTCAGGAGGGAAGAAGTTGATTTTATTAACACTCGTTGCAACCCCGCGGTTGATTTTTTGCAAGACGCGAGTCTTTTCTCAACGTCGTTAGAATAATCCCCACGCGATGCCGGCGAAGGGAAACAATGTGAGAAGAAAGAACGCAAAAGTAAGCGACGGCCTCAGACTCGGAGAAGAGGGGAGTCACAAGGGGCTTATCATCATCCTGTGAGTTAAGAGGGACGCACGATTCTCGCGGAAATTGTATCTCTTTTTTGGAAGGCGATAATATTACAGAGCGACCACATCATATCCGTAGATCCTCCCTTATTGCGTGCCGTACATTTCGTGAGCGGCAGATCTCTGCGACTCAACCTCGCGTCTTGTCTCCGAGAGCTTAGGAAAATAATAAATTGCTAGCCTTCCGAGCTTGCTTTTGCGCCTAGCCGGGGGTCCGCCCCCTGAACCCCCGGTTACTTGCTCCGCGAGCGCCTCGAGAGGAGAAGGATAGTGGTAAAATACGTTTATTTTTGAACGATACCTTAGCTACTTCGACTGTTTACACGGGGAGAGTATTGCTTTCTCAATCCTTTTACTAGGAAAATTGTGCTGCTCTCTGATTGGTTGGCAAGTTTAAGGCTTTCATGGTTGCCCCTCCGCTCTTATTTGTGGGCCAAGGTTAGCAAACAGGGTGGCGATAAGGCTTTACACGTGATACAGATTTTCTAATTTTCAAACCCAATTTGAGTTCTGAACAAACTTTCTAAGATACTTTTGCCAAAAATTAATTTTTTTGTGTGATTTTCATTTATTATTCAATCAACTGATTACACAAATTCCTCTTGATTCTGTTTGTTTACATTGGTCCTTAAGACCCCCGTGGCAAGTCTAAAACTGATATGAATCAATCAGAGAGTGGCAAATGAATGACAATACTCAGGGCAATATATGTAAATAACTCTTTAATTGGCAGCATAATGGGCAGGACCGGATTAAGGGGGTGGCCACATAGGCCGCGGCCAATGGCGGCAAAATTAGGAGGCGGCAAATTTTGCAATTTTTTTAAATGCAGGTACAAATAAATTGGATTCAGAAAAAAATTACAAACTAGAAAAGGTGACAAAATCTCTCATTTCCTGAGAGTTCATTAATTTCTAATTTTGTCGTATTTCGGTGATACAAGAGACTGCGCGCCTTTAATTAGTTGATTTAAGAGAGAAACCAAACTCGTAATTTGGCCTGGAGCGGCGCGGCGTAGAGAGAAATGATGACGAGGACTTGAGATGAAAAGGAGAAGCCCTTGGCGCGGCGGTAGGCATGTAACACATATTAGCGCCTGCGAGACTGCTTGAATACTTCACGCATTGCGTCAAACACAGTACGGTCAACGGCGGTCGGCGCGGTGCGGCGTGGAACGCACAGTGCCCACAAGACTACATAAATACTTCACGCATTGCGCCAAACACAGTGTGGTCAGCGCGACACGGCGGCGGAAGTTAAAATTATTAAACCACATTTATGTTTGCTCTTTCTGAATTTTTTAGTTCATTTCTTACAAATGAAAAGCTCCTGTAAAAGACCAGTATGAATGCAAGTCAAATATGCCCTTGAAGAAAAACTTGTCATTCGGCAAAAACTAGTACAGCCCGAGTTGGGTCCTCTTTCAGAATTCAAAATATTTCCGCAATTATATACTTAATCACGATCTGAGCTTTTAATTCGGCTAGAGAAGCTAAATATTGTATAATTTTCGGTATGTTATGCAATGAGGTATGCCCCTCTCAAAATTTCATTCAGGGGTAAGTTGAATGCGGTATGACGCGAATGTATTAGGTAGAATCGTTGAAATGGAAACGGTTTGAAGCGAAGGTTCATTCATCGTACGGCTCTCATCAATAGGCGTCCGGACTTGATGATTCGGATTGACGTGGTTATTTTTGGAACCAGCAGTCTTTGAAGCTTTATTCAAATTTCATGTGTGCTTAGTTGGTGAATGCGTTTATTTGAAGTGTACATGTGTATGTTTATGCATGTATATGTGCGAGAACGCATAAAAGTACATATAACACCTAAAATCGTTCTGGAGGCTCCAGAGATCTACAGCAGGCTTAGTTCTGTCATAGAGAAAAAAGGAGGTGGTCGCATTTGAGGATTTGTCCACCCCGTGACGTACAGGTAGGTTCAATATGGCGTCAGGATTTCAGTAAAATCCGAAATTCCAAGTATAAGAAACGAACGATCTAATGTTTGTTCTTTTCACTCAATTCAATTTCAATTTCTGTTCTTTCAATTCAATTTCAAACACTTCCTATAAAATATGCACACCGTTCACAAGAAAATCTATGAAAAAAAAGCGTCTACTTACGTCATCGACGGAATCCAAGATGCCTGAAATTGCCACCGTCTCCTTTTTCCTCTATGCATTTCAGCAGTCAAATATTTGACCCAAAATAAACAATCTGCAAACATTTTTGAGGCTGTTGAAGATTCCTTCTCTTAGAGCTCCTTGCAAAAAAAAAAAAACAAAAAAAAACAAAAAAAAAACCTACCACAAAAGTCACGTAAAACTACTTCAATCCAAAATTCGACTTCTGCCAGGTGTCTTTTCAAGTCCAGAGACAGCTACCTATTCTCGTTTTAATTCACAAACTTAGTTATTGCGAAGAAGAAGATTTTAATTTCTCTCTTTCTTCCGCACTTTTCCCATCATCTCAATTTCCGAAAACTCCGCTGAGACGACGTGGGCAAACTTCGGGCGATTAAAAGGGAAACTTTAGATTTTTTCCACTTAAAGACTAATTACTGTTCTTAGCATATTTATCCACCCCCGCGGCCCCCGTCTCCCTACCCGCCGGATCCCTCAACCCACCTCAACGCCCGAGCAGTCTCCCTTACAACGGAGGAACTTGAACGAAGGAGGTGCAGGAGCTCTGGAAGAAGTTTCAGAATCAGCGAGTTAGTTGCATAAAAGTGTTCGCTTTTCACTTCGTGTTTTTAATTAAACCTGTCACTTGTATCCTGAATTCATCTCATTAGCTCCAGCTGTAAGGAGCCATTTCTCGACTTACGGCCTCTTCCTAGTTAATATCATTACTCATTCAGTTTCCCAAAATCATCCTTTTTTGATAGTTCAAAATTGACCCACTGCGTCAGCTCTTTTCAAGTAGTGATCTGTTTCGCGAATTTTTACTTTTTAAAAAACGTTTCATAATAAAGAAGAGCTTCCACAAAATTGCTTAAACATTTTTAAGAATTTTCATGAGGCGTTTTGTCAACAGCTCACAGGCAGTTGGTTAAATTATCAAGTTTTTTTAAAGAAGTTTTGCTTGTTCTTAACACAAACACATATAGATCTCTCTTATGCCAGTATTTTGGGCGTGAGCACTAATCACTCAGTTAATAGAGGATTAATCACATATGATGGAATCTTTATCAATTATTGATCCTATAAAATCAACGGTGCGTTACTTTTCAGTTGATGAAATTTGAACGTGCGATGGTTCATGTAAACTTTCACAATAATGCTGCTGATATTCATAAAATTGGGCGTATTTATGCAAAACACAATGATTAGCAAAATTAATTAAATAAAAAGAAGCCACATGAATTGGATTCTCGTGCCTCATATTTTCTTGTGATTTTATCAATTTAAACATACTTCTGTTCGCAGGAGTAGGTCCAATTGGACTGCATTTTGCAATTTGGACCTATGAATTCCGGCCCGGTTTAAAAATAACGTATGTGCAATTAGTTTCCCTATGCACATGAGTGTTTTTTCGGATGAGCCAGAATTTATAGGTCCAAATTGCAAAACGCAGTCCAATTAAGATGTAAGCGGTCGTGAGAAAGTACTGAAGATGATAATTTTTCCAAAATATACGTACTGTTCGAATCCAAATTACAAATCACATCAGTGTTGATACTCCCATGGTGATACCTCATATTTAAGCCCAGAGGCTGAATTTTGTCGCTCCTTCCACCGCACTTAAATATACTTAGGACGAGTCTCGACCGCACTTAAGTCCGGCTTAGCGCTTCTAATTGGTCGATGGAACGGTTTGGACTCATCGACGAATGTTGCGTCGCCGCGTGAAAGAGCCGACACAATTCGGCCCCAGGATTTCAGGCCGCCCGTAAACTTTTATCGAAAGGAAAAAACAGCTTTAAAAAGAACAAAAGCCACACCACATGACGGTCGGAACTGTTCCATCTTTGCTCGTGGCATTGTCAAGCAGGATGGGAGAGTTTCTGTCTGAGAGAGTCTCTCAGTCCCTCTCGAGTTGAAATGTCACACAGTGGATCGAGTCAGTGTAAGAGGCTGGACAAAATTTGGAAACTTTAAAATCTTTAAATCAAAACTTTGGGATTTTAAAAATGATTCCATTGGTTTTCTCCTGAAATTTTCTCTTGGAAACAACCGTTAAAATTAAATAGGTATGACGAATTAAAGATCAAAATTTGCAGTTTTAGACAAAACTTTCATGTCCGACTTCTCTCGTTGACTCGAGCCATTGTGCGCCGGCCTTCTTTACATTTAAGTCCTCAGGACCTACGGCTCAAAAAATAAGAACGAGGAAAAGAAAAAGAAAAAATAACCGGGAGTTAAATCGAGTTTGAAATAGAATTCATTCCCGCTTAGCTCACGACTATTTTAAGTCAAAGAAGAGTGAGGCGAACTAGGAGGAGGAGCATTGCCCCTCTGAAGAAGAATACCTGATTAACATTTGAATAATGCCTTTTTTCCGGTAAAATATTTCTTCACAGGGGAACATGCCAGTGCTTTCAAATGAAATTTTAGGTCAAACCGAGGAGCTGGTGAACAAAGGATTTCAAAACGATTTCAAAGAAAAATGAACAAAAAAAAACCAAGTTTCTTCCGTGTAGATTTGTATGATATAAGAATAAACTTGACATCTTTCGACTGTTTATACAACGTTTTCCCTTGGTAGTGACTGTGCACAATTTTATTGGAGGTGTGCGGATCTTCAACCGGCAATGACGGGGGTTATAAGGGTGGACCGTAAAAAAGAACCCAAAGTGCAGGAGGGTAATAACACTAATTAGTCCCCTCTTCTTCTTCATTGCCTGAGCATCCTGCACTATTCTGCTGTGCTAAGTAAGAACGCCTTATCAGCTATCAGGTGTTGCCAAGTTTCCTTCGACAAATCGCGAATTTTCAGGTTAATTTTTAAATACCTCTCCTCCGATTTTTCACAAAATTTCGTTCATAATTTGATCTAAAAAGTCTGGAAATTTCGAGGAATAATATTCATAAATTTCTTCAAAAATTAATATTTTCAAAAAAAATTCAGCAACATTTGAATGTTCATACGGCATTTTCACTTAGCACGGTCGTGATCTCTTAATTAAACCCACAGTCTTATCTAATAAAATTCTATTTTACTCGTTCAAACATTTTTGAAAAGAGTAGGGCCACGTTGAGAACTAGCTTTGAATAGTTTTGAGACTCCTGCCGTTAAGGACACTCAACGCTAATTCATTAAAAATGTTCTGGACTTTCTTACAGACACCTGCACTACTGGAAAAAAACACATGATCTAGAGTCCAGACTCTTAAAAACACGACAAGAAAAAATACTCTTGATTCAATCAGATTTAAGCTAGAATCAAGAACCAAACCTCTTAATTTGAGCGAATTTCCTTTTGATTTTAGCTTAAATCTGCTTGAATCAAGAGTCCTTTTTCTTGTCAATGTTTTCAAGAGTCTGGACTCTACATCCAATGTGTTATTTTCCAGTGAGACGCACCTATCCTCACATTTTTCCTAATTTTGAAATAATATCTTATCAAAGTACCAACTTATAGTAATGTTTATTTTTCACTATGACTGCAAAATGAATCCGAATCCATAATCCGTAAAGTCAAGGAAGCTTTTGAGTTTGATCTAAAATATCTAAAAATTTTAAGGAGAAACATAAATGGCACTCCTCAAAAGTAGATTTTTTATTGATGGAGGGTGACAAGTGTTGAAAAGACTGGTTTTCATAGCGCGGTGGTATAAGCTACGCGAGGACGCGCGACGTTGATGGTAACGCCGAAATGCAATTATTCGTGCTCAGAGACAGTCCGTGTTGCCTATAGAAACAAGTGAAGGCGTTTTGGCGTTTCTTGTATGTACTCGCACTCAAAACGTAGCACTCTTTTACGAGCCGCTGCCGAGATCAAGGACGGTAGAAGGTTAAGGCCGCCTTCAGCACATTTGCAGGGCCAGATTTTCCTACTTGCCGCCAATGGGCCGCCTATATTTTGCTGCCCCCTTCTCATTCGTTTTGAAACATCAATGAAAACCATCAAGTGAACGTGCCAGCGGGGGAGGGGTGCATAAGACGCGTGTTGAACACATTTTTTGGGAAAGCCCTGTCAACACTGCTAGCAAAAGGTCACGGAACTTTACGCGAAAGTCAAATTTCGTAAACCTATCCCTAATGGACAAGACCTTCCATTCATAATAAATGAACAAAAAATTATGAATGAATAAACACGAAATTTGGTTTGATGATTTTAACTTCCGCAGTTCCGCCGCCGCGCCGACCGCACCAAGTTTGGCGCAATGCGTGAAGTATTCACGCAGTCTTGTAGGCGCTATGCGTTTCACGCTGACCGCACTGTGTTTGGCGCAATGCGTGAAGTATTTACGCATTCTTGTAGGCGCTATCCGTTTCCTGCTGACTGCAATAACCGCACTGTGTTTGATGCAATGCGTGAAGTATTCGTGCAGTCTTGTAGGCGCTAATATGTGTAACATGCTCATTGCCGCGCCGAGGGCTTCTCCTTTTCATCTCAAGTCTTCGTCATCATTTCTCCCTAAGTCGCGCCATTCCAGGCCAAATTGTGTGTTTGGTTTCTCTCTTAACTCGACTAATTAAAGGTGCTGTCTCTTGTATCACTGAAAGACGACAAAATTAGAAATTACTATACTTCCAGGAAATGAGAGATTGTGTAGCCTTTTCTCGTTCGTAATTTTTCTTTTCTAAATCCGATTTTTTTTATACCTACATTTAAAAAAATTGCAAAATTTGCCGCCCCCTAGATTTGCCGCCATGGGCCGCGACCCATGTGGCCACCCCCTTAATCCGGCCCTGCACATTTTTCTTGCGTGGTTTCACAGTTCGTCCTATTTTTGAAAAGAATCCAATTAATTTTCAAAATGTATCCAAACGTTTCATTGATGGATGATGTAAATTGAGTTCTACTTGGTCCATGTCGAGTAATTAGTTTTCTCTGTTTAATGAAAATAGGTGCTAATAACATAATTAACTGTTGATATCAAAGTATGTCATGCCCTTAGGAAATCATCTTTAATAAATTACGTCGCGTATAAATTAAAATATGGTTAAATTTCCTCTGTGAAAAAAGAAAGTGTCTAGCAAATTCTCTTTTCTAAGTCTGGATTTTTCCAGAGAATTTTACTCACAATTAAATCCAAGGTTTCTGAAAATCTCAAAGAAAAATATTAATACTTATCTCAAGATAAGAATATTGGAATGTCCATAAAGCGTTTTTTTTTTTTTTATAGTAAGGCACTATGATAATGAATGAAATATTAGTTTTCATTCTTTGTAATTTCATTATCATCCTTAATGAAGGCTCCGTGTCAGTGTTTCAAAGGATGATAAAAAAAAAACTGCACTATGTTGTTTTTTTAGTTTACTAGATCTCCTGCGACTCCTGCGAGGAAGCTACCACTTTGCATCAGATGATATTTTTAGATTGCTCGTTATCTTGTTATTCCCTCCCTCTTTAGAGAAAAGAGTGAATAAAAAAACCCCCGTCAAAGAGGAGTCAAAAGAAGAATCTCAAAGTTTTAATGAACGAGGAGGTGAACTTTTATCAATGGGAGTCTTGATGTAATTGTAAGAATGCCAATTCAAGCAACCCGTGGGTAAACTTGGATTTTAGCCTGGATGCATTTGCATTGTGAAACGGGAAGTTGAAGCACAGAGATGAAGAGGATTGAAAATGAAAAAAACATAGATAAATAAAATTTAATGAATATTCTACGATGAACGAAGTTCATTGAGGTGATAAGCCTATTTCTATTTTTTTCCCAACTTTTTGCTCTGTTTAAAAACAAAAGGAGCCGCCATGTTTTCCGCCCTTTAAAAAATTATGAGCGGACGATATTGATGGTAAAATTGCAGAAATGCGTATCTCGGTTTACGGCGTTTCAGATTTCCTTTCATATTTTATTTTCTACGTGGAAAACTACTGGAAGTAATTTTTTGAAAATTTCAGTAACGTTTCTTAATTCTCTTTATAAAGAATATTATAAAGAATAACCTATGTAAATGTTAATCAATCCATGCCGGTGGTTTTGTTCCCTTTTAAAAAATAAGAAAGGAGCGACGATTTCGAAATACTGCAACCGAGATACACAGTTTTGCAGTTTCACTGTCGATTTATAATCACTGCACTGGAAAAAAAAACACATTGGATCTAGAGTCCAGACTCTGAAAAACATCGAGAAGAAAAAATACTCTTGATTCAATCAGATTTAAGCTTAAACTAAGAACCAAGCCTCTTAATTATAGCGGATTTCTTTTTGATTTAAGCCTAAATCTGATTGAATCAAGAGTATTTTTTCTTGTCACTGTTTTCAAGAGTCTGGACTCGAGATCCAATGTGTTTTTTTCCAGTGTGCGATGGGGAGTGTATAATTTTATTACAATGGCATGGCTCAATATTTCATAATATTTAATGTTATGCACATTGATATAACCTCGCTTATTTTATAGTTTCTTATATGTATCTCGTAATAAAAAAAAATATGTTTATCTTTTGCCCGAAGGGTTCAAGAGACTGATGGACAATTTTTCGAGAAATACACTTCTCTAATATGGAAGTTAGAAAATAGGCGATTAATGGCAATTCAGGACGTAGCTGAGGAGGAAAAGCCGATTCCAGATGAACTAGTATTAGGTGTCATACCACCATCGCCGCGCAGGATTTCCTCCAAAGAGGTAAAATAATCTCGCACACTTTTCATTTCAAGCATTAATAATAATTCTTTTTTTAAACAGTGAACAATAGACATACGTAACTCCTTTCTCAGATGAAACCATACTGTGAAAAAAATGTAGAATTATTTAAATGATGGAGGCATTTTCCGTTAAAAGGGCGTATGAGACTCCCAGTGCTGCAAAGATGGTGAACATAGCTCTGTTTATAAGTGACTTATCCGACAGTGCTGCCATGAATTTTTCCTGAATCTACTCCGAGGTTTTTCCTCATTACTGTAAAGGAGTAAATCGCCTGTGAATGAATTTCATCTTCCGCAAATGCTATAAAAAATTACACAATCTTAGCAGTATTAAGGGCCTCATACGCCCTTTTACCGAAAAAGTCCTCAATATTAAAACAAACTAAATAATCTTCCTGTTCATTTTTTCCCAAGTTTAGGTTGTGTTTCGATTCAGAATATTTTTTTAACGCAAAATAATAACAAAAGATAAAATAAATCAATAGAATAACAATAAGTGTGAAGAGTCGGTTGAAAATAGAAATTTATTATTATTCGTATATTTTCCGATGAAAGGACTTATTTGTTTATATTTTTCTGTAGTTGGAGCAGTTATACATTGAAGTGCTGTACACGATCACGAATAAAGTTGGAGCATCTAGTGGACCTTACTCCTATTACAAAGAGGAGCTTTATCAATATGCTCAGAAGGCTTTTGGGATCACGAATGAACAGCATCGAAGGTATATGGCCATTGCCTCGGAAGAAAAGGTTTGTACCCGCTATTCATTGATAAAATCGTAGCTGAAAGCGTGCAACTAAAGATACATTTATATGATTCGCGCGCTTCAACAGCATACTACTTTTGTTTCTCTCTCTCATAGAATAAAATGCGTGCAATTTAGTTAATTTTTGTGGGAATAGACGTGTGCATGTTTGCATTTTCATCTGACAACTCTAATGAACCCTCTACGTGCCAAATTCATAATCTGAATCGGTATTCTTCAAAGCTGCGTTTCTTGAACTGCAACCTTCTAACCGTCATAGTATCCATGTTGGTCCGACGTTTTTGGGAGTTTTCGTTTCAAAATCTTTGTAGAACACTCAATCATGCCGAGGTATTAATCTCTCAATTTTAAGTTTTTCTAGACTACGGTCCCTTTGCTAAAGGATGATCAAATACTACATTGATAAAATCCACATTGATTGATACTTCGCTAACTGCAATAATTACTAGATGCCACAGCTAAACTGCTTTTTCCTACTCTCAGGACTTTTAAGTAACCTATCACTCAATTTGAATCCAAAGTTTAAAAGGAGAAATACGAAATCCCAAGTAACTAAATTCTGAGATAAAATACTTAAATTATACCTAACCTAACCTAACTCGAGGTCTTACGGAGAAAAGCTCACAATTGTTTGGCACCATGTTGCTACCATGCCGAAATCTAACAGCCCATCGACGGTGTAAGTCGGCAATCACATATCTCGTTTGCGGTGTCTGAAAATCTCCGCCTCAATGTTATTTTTTTTAAAGGAGAACAAATTGACGTCATTCCTTGAAGTTTTTGCAGAATTTTTTTTGCACAGAGAAGAGAAATCATGGCAGTTTTAAAGAATTGCCGTTGAGTAGTTTTCTGTCTAAAAAATAAAGTATGACAGGAAATCTGCAACGTCGCAAGCCGAGTTATGTGATTGCCGACTTACACCGTCGCTATACTTCTTCTCTATCAACTAGCTAAGATCATTAATGAAATCCTCAGAGAGAGGTGTAGAATTTTGTATCCAGATAACTTGAATAGATTGTGGGACTCTGAGGAGTCTCTCTCGACAGATACAAGTACATAGGAAAAGTGTAAATTTACTTCTCATCTCCGGTTTATCTGGTGGCTTTATTAAAGATTGCTGTAGAGGTACAAGTTTGAACTTTTTAATTGGACCCAAAGGATCCTCTGCGCAAATACTCGCTTATGAACCTGTTAATTTAGCTCGTAAATAATAGCTCTACCTATCTCTTTCGAGTTTCATATAACTCAGTCTTTATGCCTCTCTTATTCAATGTTAACTTTGAGTTGAGACCGTAAACATCCGCTCCCTGGGTTTACCAATTTAATTGAACTCATTGCCTTTACTTAGCTTAATCGCTTTTAATCAAATCCAACCATCCCTCTCTGGTAAGTTAATTTGCACCGGCGAATTTCTTGGCGCCTTCAAAAGTTCCTCTTCTTCGGTGAAATTTTGACGAGAGAAAGGATCCATTTCATCTTCTTACGTGACGAACTTACGCTCCTTTCCCTATTTTTGATAGTTATCTAAACGAATTCTTGATTGACAATCTCCGGAACCTCTTCATTCTAAAAATTACCGGTAAAAGTAACCGCTGTTTCAGTAAATTTCAAACGGTAAAGATGGAGCTCCGATTTTGATTACGTCAAAAAGTAGTCTCATCAATGCGTCCGAATACTTATACGCGATCATCTATGCTGCCGTGCTAAGGAAGAGCGCCGTATGAACAATTGAGAGTTGCCAAATACACCCGGGTAAAACATGTATGCTTGAGAAAGTCATGCATGCCTTGAAATTTTCAGGCATATTGGGTAAAATTGCGCATTAAATGGAGATGTTGCACGTGTGAGGAATTTGCGATTTGACTATTGGTTCTTATATAAAAGTTTGTAAGAAATACGATGGTGCCACTGGTTTTCTCTGAAATCATCTCTCAAGCTCAAAAAAATCTCTCAAAGTGAGGCCAAAATGGAGGGGATACCCCACTCTTTCCTGAGAGTCCACCTCTACATCAAGACAAAACTCTCCATGCAAAGACTGGGAGCAAATACATTGACAGGGCTGCCGCTTTATTTGGGGACTCCACAACTGAAAACATGGCATCACTGCTAATGTATTTGCTCTCTATCTTTGCATGGAGAGTTTGTCTTGATGAAAAGGTGGACTCTCATGATAGCGTGGGGTATCCCCTCCATTTTGGCCTCACTTTGAGAGCTTATTTTGAGCTTGGGAGATGATTTCAGAAAAATCAGTGGCACCATCGTGTTTCTCGCGAACTTTTACATAAGAATCAACAGTCAAATCGCAAATTCTTCACACATGCAACAACTTCATTGTTGGAACACAACGCATCTTTACAACACTATACGCCCTCTCTGATGGCAAACTCATGAATTAATCCGCTCGCAACTTATTCTTTAAGGCCCCAGAGAGAGAGAGAGTTCACTATCAAAATCTTAAAATTCGATTTTCCGAAACAACTCGACAAAAATGGCACTTCTGAAAACATTGCCTCCGTAGACTGCAGTTGCTATATATGTTGTACACTTAAATGAGGCTATTTTACTCAGCTGGATTTAAATGGAAGAAAGTGCTTATTTTCCAGCATCATATGGCAACATTGCCGTAGACCCAGGTCCCTTATCCCGTGGACGGTCGAATATAGGTTTTTCCTGACAGAATTTTCCAAAGATGAAAAGAGGAAAATGGACGAGGAGGAGCAAATCCCTCAGTGGCGTGGCGTGCTTTGCGATCTATCGATATTTTCCCATTTGAAGCTGTGGTAAATAATCGATTAGTATGAGGTGTTCGCCGCGAACACCCTGTTTATCGATACTTTTCCATAGGTTTAAATGTCCGATCAATCGATATATCGCAAAACACGCCACACCACTGATCCCAACGAGTCCCTATAGAAAATGAATAGACACAATTGCGGGCATCAAGCCGCGCTGCGGTCACCGCGTCTCCACCCGGATGAAAAATTTCATCCATCATCCATCGGACTCTCCTTGAAAATATGTTTATGATGGAAAAGGTGCATGCTTTCGGACCTATATTTCTTACCGATGAAACCATCATATGACAGGGGTTTCTCTTATTGGCGATTAAGATGTTCTTTCTTTTATTCTTTTTTCTAGCCACCCATAATCGTACTGAATGTAGTTGTGATCGAAGCAGAAAATTTGGAAGCAAAAGATGCAAACGGTAAGTTTAGATTGTTTGATTACTTACATTTTTGAATGTTAAATAATTCTGTATTGATTTTAGCATACCGCCTGTTTTATGCTATTAGACAAATTCATGCGAATTAGAAAAAGTGTGGTGTCAAATACTTTGGGCAAAATTACATATTAATAAGTAGTCCTCTTAATTTTAGGGAGGAGTGGTAGTTATAGTTTCCGAGATTGGATCCTCTCAAGTTTTTCGCAGAAATAGCCAAAATAAAGCTATTTTCATCTCAAAATTGTGGTACTACCTTAATTTGTTAGATTATATGGACATTTTCAATTGATTTTGGTAGTACTGCAACATTTGGGTTGGTAACCTGGCTTTTTGGGGTACTACCAGGATTAATTGGGGTATGCTATCACAATTAATTGGAAATATCCAAGTTGGAACTGAGCCCCTACCTCTAATTTCCGTTTATGAAACCCAAATTCCTCCTCTGAAGGCTGGACGGATAGGATGTTTTATGAAAATCTCCATTTAGATATGACTGATCTTGCCCGGCGCTGTCCAAATACTCTTCTAAATACCCGATCGCCTCCATTTAATAAAACAGTCAATCGAAGCGTCATAATTCTTCCTCTGAGAGTCCATCCGCACGTGAGCTTATCAAGCACACGGAATTGATAAATATCCCTCCAGCTGTCACCGGCGTCGCAACACGCTGTGCTGCTCCACATTATTAGTTCACCTCGAAGACGATTCCATACCTTCTCCATAGCCACAGCCTCGCCACAGCATGACAGGCACGGATCTAAGCCCATGTGAAGAGTTTAGACGCAACTCAGCTCATCGTAAAGGCTTTGGCCCCGGTTTTATGGTGAACGCGCTCACTAAGTAGCCAGAGTTTTTAGTCTATCCATGCTATGATCTTTAAGCTAGAGAAAAATTGAATTCAAAGATAGAGGTTCATCCTGAAATCCCACCGAAGCCTATCTGTGTATGATAACTTTATAATAAAGCTTGCAGTTAGAGGGATGGATTCCGTAGTATTTGGCGCAAAAAACACCAAAGAACTTCAAAATAAGATTCTTTGACAGCAATTTAAAAATTTAAAGACGAAATAGGGAGCATTTGACACGGAAAAAGAGCACAGAGTGTTTGGATGATATGGACATTAATTAATTTTGGCAGTACCCCAATTAATTATGGTAAAACCCCAATAAAGGAGGTAACTGTCCCAAATGGTGCGGCACTACCCCAACTTGAGTTGCGGCACCACCACAATTAATTATAAATGCCCATATCATCCAACACACTGGGGTAGTACTACAATTTTTGGGGGATAACCTCTAACACTTTTTCCTGTGGAGAAAAGTTATATCATAATTGATCGGCACCGTTGTTAGCCTTACAAATATGCATTTCAAACGCTCATAAAATCAATAATAATGCGAAATGGTTTGAAAGTTTAACCTAATGTGCTGAGGAAATCTGTAGAAACCTTGCGTTACCTTTTCAAAAGATGAATAGCATCAAAAACAATCAATTTTTTTTCATTTCACTCCAAATTTTTTTTTCCGCTGTATTGAACAATTTGAATTTCTCTCCAATAAGAGCACGTTTATCATAAACGAACCGTGTTAGACGGAATAGAACAACGTGGCATCAAGTTGGAACCGAGAAAAAGGAGTTTGAAGTTTGTTTCTCGACTTCGAATTTTTGACAGAAGGAATTTACGACTAATTGAATTCAAAACTACTCCCAACTCATTTTCCCCCATAATACAATTAGGCGCATTTCCATGAGATTCGGTCTGTACAGCGAGGTGATTTAATTCATACCATAGCTAGTAGCCTATCCAGGATGCAATATAATTCTAGGTGGGAAGCTATTGAGGTGTTACAGCGTTGGTAATTTTTCCGTGCGGTCACACAGCAAGATCCAGGCCGAGGCTCTTTTATCGTCGCAGCTTTGACATAAAGGCATAACTGAATTTTGAGTTGAGCCATATCGACCGTTTAGCTCTATGCTTTTTGGGGCTCTTGTGAAAACAGAGATATGTCATTACATTGAGGGGTAGACGTTATGAGGGACGCATAAATATGCGATGCTCGAGGCTGGAGGCCGGCAAGCGCGCTGTCAGAAGGCATGCAGTCGCGTATAAATTGGACGTATACTAAAAGAACCTATGCGCATAGTATTCGCGTGAGACATAGGTCCTTTTAGCATAAATACGTCCAATTGACAATGATTAAGTGTTATTTGCCGCATCCGCTGAATGACATCATATTTATTGTGTTTCGGTCGCCCGCCAAAATCATCGAAGGGGTAGAAAAAGACGTATCGCGCAAATAGCTCACCGCAGCGCAGCGGCCGCAGCCGTGCCCGTGTGGGAAATCGATTTCGCACTCGGCGTTTATACGGGTGCTTACGCTTTCAATAGCTCCATATTATTCCTCTTGACACGTGGAAAGTGCTATCAGGAACACACTCAGAAGTATCACACAGTCCCATTCCTAATTTAATGCTATCGCCAGGGTCAACTGTTTGTTGGCTTTCGAACGAAGTGTGGTTTTTTTTCGTGGCTTTATATCAGTGCTTATCTCAAAGTTTCTGTTGCTCCGCCTAACCTACATTTTTACTCAATTTCCCAAGCTAGAAACCCAAAATGGATGTATTTCTGTCAAACGGAATCAAAGACAGGTGAGAAAGAAGGGGTGTGCTCGTTAGTCAAGGGCCGTTAGAATGTACTGAATGGACATTATAAAGCGCCAGTGACGTCAGCGGCAGTCACCTGTTTTGTCCAGCAGTTTACGTCTACGCGTAAGATGAGCAATAGTGACTTGGTCCAAGCCTTATATTGTAGTCCGTATGTAAAATTGTTTTGACAATATCGAAATGAGAAAATTGAGAGAGGAGGAGGTGTTGTTATGGTAACTCAGTTTTTAAATGAAATGTTACTTTCTTCTTTTGATTCATCTTTTCAAATTTTCATTGGTGAATATTTGGTTTTATTTCTATCCTTAAAATTTTCGACACAAAATATACCTTTTTTATCCTTTCTCTCTTTCTTCTTCTTCTTATTTTTGATGAAAATATTACTTCATTTTAAAAACATTTAAATTTTTAAAATCTGGCAAATATTTGTAAAACCTTTTCCAAGCGATGGCATCGATATTAATCTCAATTAGTCGTAGTTGTGTTGAAAAGAACTATATAAAAATGAATAAAATGGGGAACGCAATGCACGCAATCTTTGGTTTTAACCCATTTCTACATCGATCTTTTAGAGTCAAATAAGTCCAATTTTGAAGGTTTGGTTGCGCGTACACCACGCTGTAGCACAGTAAAAGCACAAAATATAAAAGAAAAAATTAACGTTCTTAGGAGATCAGAAAGTTTGATACGAAACTACCTTAATATTTATAAAACACACATCATATTTTCCTTTTATCTATATCTTCTCCCATCAATTTAAATGAGAATAATCCATGCAGAGTGTGCAAACATTTCAAAATCATGAATTAAGAAACGTTGTCTCCGCGAGTTTAAATATTCGAGCCATACGTAGAGCGGAGCGGCACGCGCACTGGCTCCTACAAACCTAACATGGATACTTCACGCATTGCGCAATGCGTGAAGTATCCCTGTTAGGTTTGTAGGCGCCAATGCGCGTATCACGCTGATCGCCCTCGTCCGCCATGGCGCGGCGCTTCGAGCAACTACTTCACAACAGAGGTGTTGCACAGTATCGCGTGGACGTAAACTATCAGAAAAAACAGGTGCGCAGACGAAAAATCGTTGACGAAATGTCCTATAACCCTTTGTGGTGGTTCTTGGCCGGCATCAACTCATGAGCCCTGTTCAAAACGCTCTCTTCCCAAGCCCACGGCTCATGAGTGCCGCATTCAGTTGGCTTATAGGACCGTTTGATAGATTGTAAAATCCCGCTTTTCTATTTCTCTAAAGAGAATCGCGCCCATTTTAAAATTGTTTATTATGCGGCTTTCTAGAGCAGACCACTCGTCTATGGTTCTGTTTGGCAGAAATATATCCAAATTGGATCCTTCTTGTATTAATTGTGCGATCACTGCCTAGGAAACTCCCTGATAATAATTAATGAACTGGTAACACATGCCGACGGCGAAACTCTCAAACCACGTACATCGGAGAATTCAGCTAATTGGCAGCATTGTTTTTTCTCCATTTAAACCAATGAAAATGTATAGATTCTCAGAGGGGCCAGGTGCTCCGACAAGAATCGATTATTTAGCATAGGTTTAAATGGAGAAAATCCAGTGTTGCCAACTTGCTTGATCCGCCTCTGACCACGTATCTCGTGACCTATGTGTTTAAAAATCTCCGCTCCTGTTTTATTTTTTCAAAGGAGAACAAATCAACATCATTCCTTGAAGTTTTTCCAGAATTTGCTGTGCACAGAGAAGAAAGATCACGAAAGTTTTTAAAAATTGGCATTGAGTACGTTTAAAGTATGAATTAACAGGAAGGTTGCAACGTCGCAAACCGAAATACATGGTTTGGGAGTTTCGCGGTTGATATATAACAGGTTGATATCAATGATTTGGTGTAGTTCTTTTTACCAAAATACGTTCTATTGATGACAAAATTAACATTTGTCACATAAATTCTAGTATTTATAACTTTTATGTAATTTATCAAATAAAAATTAGGTCACCGAAAACGATAATGATCAAAAATTCTACACTCTTAGTAATTGTCATTTCAACGTTTTCTGCACGACGATACGTATTGCTACACTTGAGAGTTGCATTATGGAAGAAAAAATCATTTTATTCGCAGGAACAAAAATGTAAGAAAGCGCTCGAGTTAATTATTTGGTCCATGACCAAAAGTTAGTTGGGTAGCCAGCGTGACATGGATAAAGCGCCTGAACGCAACGCAACTATTCGTGCTCGATGGATGTCTGTGTTGCAGTTTAAGGAAATTGAAGGCGTTTCCTGATTCTTTTCCTCTCAACGGCTCACCAGAGGACATCATATCGTTGCAAGGGCAACACCTCTATCACCTTAATGGCGGGCATCTCTCTTTTTGTTTCCCGGAAGAACACTTTCAAGAGAAAAGAAGACTTAAACCCCGAAAGCCCCATGCACCGCCCGGTGCGTCACTGTCAGTTTTCGATCTAATAAGCCTCGAATGACTGACTGATAAAACTCTTGAGACCCTCCCATCTTGAGATGTGAGTCTGATAATGAAAGTTTCGCTTCCTCATCCATTGGTATCGATTGATAAAGCCGTCTTTGAAATGTTATTTTATCGGTGAAGATCGTTCGATGAGTTCCATTTTGGGATGTGAGTCTGTTAATGAAAGTTTCGTTTCTTCGTTCATTGGTATCGATTGATAAAGCCCTCTTCAAAATGCTATTTTATCGACGAGATCGTTCGAAGAGCTGTCGATTGGGGCTCATAAAGCAGCCCTTTGAACGGACCACATGTCCAAAGAATATATTTTATTGAGGAACAAGGACCTACTGTGGAGTAAATTGCCGAGACGCGATATGCTATGTGTGGCGAGGAGAAAATGGAGCATGGGGAATTGGTCCGTTCTGCCGTGCTAAGGAAGAACGCTGTATGAGCCTTTAGGTGTTGCCAAACTTCCATTGATAAGTAGTAAAATTCCCAGCGAAACTTCTGGATATTTTTCTCTTAATTGTTCAAAGGAAGTCACTCGCAGGCCAAGTGAGCGAACTGCCATTACGTAACGCATTTTCCCCACTTTTTTAACCCAAGATTTCAGAGCTTCCGACCACCATCTTTCGTTAGGCAGACCCCCTCCCCCTCCTCATTATTTTCCAAAAAAAAGGGGGAAATTCATGTAAGAGTTTGATAACATCTAGAGCGTTTCTCCATTTACTTCAATGGAATACTGTGAAAAAATTGTCATATCTTACCCTAATGCATAACGCCTGAGACACGAAGCACTATGGGAGGTTGGACCGAGAAACGGTCAAAGGGCGTACCCCCAGTTCTTTAAATTACCATTGATCTGCAACATGGATGATGTGTTGGAAAGAATAAATGACCCCAGCCCTAAAGATTGCTACGTTTTAAGGCTTGTGAGTGAGTCCGAAACAGAATCGCCTTCAACTCGCAGTGTAGGCAAAACGCGCTCCTAGGAGGTCGAATAGTGGCATCACTCGGTTTGTGCAGAGTGCACCGTCGCTTATGGCCGCCACATTCCATCTCCGGCCTTGTACCAGTTTTAAGGTTCGAGCTCTATGACTGCCACCAAATCCTCCCCCCCCTGCTCCTCTCCGGCCTCCTTGCCACCAGAAAAATAATTTGTAATATTATGAAAATGAACAAGGTTAGAAACAAGATAAAATAAAAAATGCTCATCACATTTAAGGAGAGAAGTTTATTCACATTCAAACAATGATTTGAACAACTATAAATTGAACAAAGGACAGGTGGCAACAATTATAACAATGAATCACTTTGAATCATTTGAATTCATAGATGGACCGCCTTTTTAGGCCCTAAAAGCTTCATGACCTAATCTCAAAATCACCGTCATGCACTGGAAAAAAAAACACATTGAATCTAGAGTCCAGACTCTTGAAAACATTCACAAGAAAAAATACTCTTGATTCAATCGGATTTTTGTTTGAATCAAAACGAAATCCGCTTAAATTATGAGACTTGGTTCTTGATTTAAGCTAGATTCTGATTGAAACTTTTTCTTGTCGATGCTTTTAAGAGTCTGGACTCTAGATCCAATGTATTTTTTTCCAGTGTGTCATATTCGTATTCTCCCCATATAAAGGTACATACTCCGGTGCATTAAGAAATATTCATGAAATTCTTCAGAATACATCTTTCACTGGGGAAATTTGGCAACTTGCGACTGTTGATACGTCGTTTTCCCTTAAGACAATAGCGCCAGGGCCTTGGCGTCGCCGCTGGGACCAGTGGGCCATTAGGAGGCTAGCGTGGGGTCTCGCCGGATTCGAGCCCACCCTCTTGGAGCGCAGCATGCGGGAGTTTAATGCACCCGCATCAACTCGCATCTCCGGCTCCGGTCGAGCGAAGATTGGGCTTCATCGAATTTCAATCGCCGTCAGTTTTCAGAAAATACTCAACTTCCCAATCTCGCGTCATGAGGAGGCGCAACTTCGCTCCTGGGCCGCCCGCCGGGCTCCGCTCTCCCGTGACCGCGTGACCTAACGCATTGTCTACGGGTCGTCGTCCTCAAAAATTCCAGGGTGTCCAATGGGCAGAGTTTCTCCAAAGAGGACCAAGTTGTCGGATGAGCCTGTTGCAAACTTCAGCCAGAGTATGAAGAACACTGGAAAAAAAAAGTTCGGTCGTACATACCGAAGTTCGGTCGAATATACCGAAGTTCGGTCGTACATACCGAAGTCCGGTGTTTCATATCATCCCAAGTGGTTCAAACTGAAACTAATCAACCTGCATTTTCGGTTTGTCAAACTGAATTTTCGGTTTGTCAAACTAAACTTTCGGTTTGTCAAACCGAACTTCCGGTTCGTAAAGCCGAAGTTTCGGTTCATATGACCGAACTTGTGCGGTAAAGTGAACTGGCGAACAAAGTTTAGTCAAATATGCCGAACGTTTGGTAACACAAACCGAAAGTTCATTTTGACAAACCGAATATTTGGGATGATATGGAACACTGAACGTTCGGTTCACATGACCGATTTTTTTTTTTTTTTCAGTAAAGAGGTATGCCTGACAGAAAATGGCTCAAAAATCACGATTAGCGCATCAGGAAAGTTTGAAATACACACCTAACCTCACAATATGCGTTAGAAATATGCGTTAACAAAGGGTTTAATATGGATGTAACAGATCCAAACTCCTCGAGACTTTCTTTCTACTTTTCATAGTAGTATTTAACGTGCATTTTGAGAGCAAAAATCTCCTTTTTACTTTTCAAATTGTGTAATTACGATGCATTTTACATCAGAAGTAACTATTGTAATGTTCAAGAGATTGTATCACATATTTTTGAAGGCGAGAAATTATCAGCGACTAAAGAGTGAAAAAGCGAGATACGCTCAACAGGATTGTAAATCGTGGCGCGGTGAAAATAAATAGTGAATTAAAATATTAGCCCCATTAATTAATTCTATGATAAATACTCCTTGACTCTTAGAACGATTGATTGAATCTTGGCGCTGGTAGAGCACATTATAAATCTTTTTGATGGATTGAGAAGAGAATTAGACACGAAATTAAAGCAAACCGCGCCGATCCTCTGGTTTCTATACCTGAGACTCGCGAGGCTAAATCAACTTGTAAACATGTCTTAATAATGTCAGCAGCGAAGCTTAAACTTTAAGTTGGCGAAGTGTTGAAATTAATGATTCGAAAAATGAATCCGTTAGAGGAGAGGCCAGGCCAGAAGTAAACCCATAATTCAGTCAGTCTCAAGTTTTAACGAGGCACAGATTCTCAAATTTCTAAGCCCATAAACCTCTCAACGGTGTTGCCGAAAGCTCCGAAAGTCCAATTACAAGAATCATAAATTAAAAAGTTCCGGATGTATAACGAAAAATAATCGTTCGAGCTTGCATCTTACATTTGTTGAATTTCGCTTTAAAAAATCACTACGACAAATACCTCTAGATTTTAAAAAAATGTAGAGTGGAGTGGATTCAACCCGTGGAAAAGAATAATCTGGCAAAACTGGCTCGGAAGCAAAATTTCGGCTTTTAGTGGTGATCCTTGCAGGTTGGCAACACTTTTCCCCTCATTGAAGGTCATTCTAAACAATCGATTCTAGTTGAGGCACCTGAGGTAGACTGTTTCGATATAATTCGATTATTTATTTGTGTTTAAATGGGGTTTCAATACATTTTGTCAACCATTTTTTGTCCGTGCACCTTTTGTGTCCCATAGTTTATTACGCCCACACGTAAAATAAGTAACGGTGACTTGGTCCAAGCGTTTTAGTCGGTATATAAAATTATATTGACGATATGGAAATGAGAAATTGAGAGAGAGGGATGTGTTGTCATGGTTGCTCATTTTCTAAATGAAATGTTATTACTTTCTCCTTTTGAATCGTCTTTTTAAATTATCATTGGTGAATATTTGGTTTTATTTCTATCCTTAAAATATTTGATGTAATATATATTTTATATTTGTATAGGTACTTTTTTTCTTTACTTTCGCCCGTATGGGGGACTGATGTCACAGGTTTAGCAATCCTGCGGACCCCAGCTGGTAACCCCTGCCTCATGGGGTAGTGGAGATGGTCACCGGCTTCAAGGCGTATGAACCACCCATTGGAAGGGCAGACAGGGCTCTCAGCTGTAGTGGAAGCAACCTGTCTAGGAGAGGAAACTCCGAAATCAAACCCCGGTCCTCCAGGTTGGGGGTTGAGTCATCGGGCTAACTCCCCGATACTCGGAAAAAGGAATACTGTTAAAAGACCCAATAACAATTGCCTCGGTACAAATGGAAATAAACGGATTTATCGGAAAAAATTACGTAAACGGATGATGGTTTTTGGAACATGGAACGTACAAGGAATTTCTACGAAAATGACGGAAGTGGTATCGGAGATAGGGAGTCACGGATTTGATGTCACGGTATTAACAGAAACGAAGAAGAAAGGACAAGGCTCTGTAAGTGTAAAGGAATACGATTTGTTTTATAGTGGCGTGGAAAAAGATCAGCGAGCTCAACAGGGTGTTGCAATTCTTATTCGCAAGAGCCTACGGAAGTGCATCACTACATGGGAAGCTGTTAACCCCCGAATGATAAAGATGAATATGACAGTGTTTGGCCATAAAATCACCATTTTGGGAGTGTATGGAGTCAACGATGATTCCACTGTCGCAGTGAAGGACCAATTTTTCGAAGAATTGAACGAGGAAATTGGTAAGATTGGATCCAGGAGGGAAATCATTGTGTTGGGAGATCTCAATGGTAGAATAGGACGTCAAATTAAAAGTAAGATCGTCGGCCCTTTCGGAGAGGCGGCACTAAATGATAACGGAGCCCGTATCATTGACGTATGTGAGCAAAGGGACATGAAGGTGCTCAATGGGTTCTACCAACACAAGGATATCCATAAATTTACTTGGGTTCAGTCTACTCGCGGATTGAAATCAATCATTGATTATGTGGTTGTCAGACAAGACACGGGAATGAAG
The DNA here is from genome assembly GCF_001854935.1 of Bemisia tabaci. Taxonomy (NCBI): domain Eukaryota; kingdom Metazoa; phylum Arthropoda; class Insecta; order Hemiptera; family Aleyrodidae; genus Bemisia; species Bemisia tabaci. The sequence goes on from NW_017556656.1 coordinate 989,532, forward strand.
ATTCAGCAAGTTAGAGTGTGGAGAGGTCTTTCCTGCGGCAGTGATCATTATTTCCTCGGGGCAAAAATAGCTTTCCCAGTGAAAGGGAGCCAGGAGACCAGGCAAGCACAGGAAGAAGTTCACCAACAAAAAGATCGTGTCAAGCTTGTAAACTATAACATTGACAGCTTGCAGCATCCAAGTGTAAGGGCTTTATATGGAAAGCGCTTGGATGAGAAGTTGGGCGAATCAAGGGACGGTGATACCGAACAGCAGTATCAGTTCCTGAAGGATTGCATTCACTCGGCAGCAATGGAAGCTCTTGGTGTCGCTGATGATAGGAAAGTTAGCGAAAAACCTTACTGGTGGGACGAAGAAATTGAGAAGGAGATTCAGGAGAAACGGAAAAAATATCATCAGTTCCTTTCCTCTAAAAAAACAGAAGACAAAGAGGCGTATAAAAAAGCTCAGACGCAGGTACGAAGGCTCATAACCAAGAAAAAGAACGAATCTTGGGAGAGGAGCTGTAACAAAATAGACACGTACATAGGAGGAAGGAAAAGCACTGAGAGCTGGAAGTTGCTGAAAGGGCTGCGAAGGGACATGAAGCGTGACTTAATATCTCCGATATCCATTGATAAACTGGAGGGGTATTTTAAAAATTTACTGACAGAAAGGCGACCTGAATTTCAAGATGGAGGCGTAAGCTTGGAGTATACTAACGATAATCATAACTTGGAGATCCATATGGAGGACGTGGTAAAGGCCGTACGAGAGCTGAAGAACGATAAAGCTCCAGGTCCGGGAAATATCCCTGCTGAGTTGATCAAGTGTGGAACCTGCAAGCTGTTTCAACGGTTGAGATACCTGATGCAAGATTGCTTGGACGGTGGAAAGGTACCGACAGAATGGAAAGAGTCTTGGGTGTCACCTATATACAAGAAGAAGGGTAGAAAAGATGAGTGTGATAACTATAGAGGACTGTCGGTTGCAGGTACCCTGAGCAAAGTGTATGGAAAAATCTTGAAAGCAAAAATTGAAGAGGAGTGGAAAGAACATGAAGCGGAAGAGCAAGCAGGTTTCAGAGCCGGTCGGTCAACGATTGATCACTTATTTACCATCATCCACGTCATAGAGAAAAAGAAGGGAGTTGGCCAGGAATTACATCTAGTGTTTGTGGATCTCCAGAAAGCTTACGATAGTGTGCCATTGATGAAACTTTGGGAAGCCTTGAACAAAAGGGGTTTTAGTGGGGGACTAATTAGTGCTATTAAGGAATTTTATGGTGGGGCTTTCTCTAGGGTTAAATCGCATGGGGAGTTATCGTTGGGGTTTTTAATTACTAAAGGACTGAAACAAGGGTGTTGTTTGTCGCCAACCTTATTTAAAGTGTACCTGGAAGAAGTTTTAAAGGAATGGAAAAGATGCTTTTCGGGAATGGGCGTCCCGCTACGTGAAGATGGCACCCTTTATACTCTGTGCTTTGCTGATGATCAGGTGGTAATAGCTCAGGACGAAGAAGATGCGAATTACATGACGCGGAAGCTAGTGGAAGTATACCGAAAGTGGGGAATGGAAGTAAATGTGGTTAAGACGGAGAAGTTGGTTATCGGTGGTGATCAGCAAAGCATTGAACTGGAGGATGGCCGGAAGATCCTGGACTGTGAAGAGTATAAATATCTCGGAGTTCGGTTAACTAAGGACGGAAATTTGGATCGGGCCATTAAAGATCGGAATGTGCAAGGCAGGAAAGCTATCGCGATGCTAAATGGGGTTCTCTGGGACCAGAGTATCTCCAAGGAGACCAAAAGGAAAATTTACAACGTCATCGTGAAGAGTATCGTAACTTACGGGAGTGAGGTCTGGCAACTTAAGAAAAGAACTGAAGACATGCTTAGGGCAACCGAGATGGACTTTTGGCGAAGGTCTGCTGGGATATCGAGAAGAGAGCGTATCCGCAATGAAAGGGTACGCGAGATAATGGGTGTGGAAAAGGACATCGTGCACGATATCAGGTCCAAGCAGTTGGTCTGGTATGGACATGTGCGAAGGATGGCAGATGATCGGTTGCCCAAGCAGGTCTTCGATTGGGTTCCTCCCGGAAGGCGACGGCGTGGACGTCCTGTGAAAGGTTGGCGACAAGGGGTGGAGGAGGAGATCAGAAGGTGCCAATTGCCTGATGATCTCTGGGAGGATAGGGGGCAATGGCGATTGGGCGTCGCAGAGCGCGAGGCGGCGCTATAATCGCGACTTTATGTATGTATGTACTTTTTTTTAATTTTTTAATTTTGTCTTTATGAAATTACTGCTTCATTTTGAAAAAATTTATATTATTAAAACGTGACAAATATTTGTAAAACCTTTTCCAAGTGACATTAATCTCAATAAGCCGCAATTGTGCCGACAGAAACTGCAAAAATGAATACAAGAGGAAAAAAACCGAGAAGCACGCAACCTTCAGTTTTTACCCATTTGTACATCGATCTTTTAGAGTCAAATACGTCAAATTTTGAGCGTTTGTTTGCGCGTACACCTCGCCGCAGCACAGTAAAAGCACAACATGTAAAAGAAAAAATTAACGTGCTTTGAAAATCATTAAATTTGACACGAAACCACCAATATTTAAAAAACACACATTATATTATTATTCTCCTTTGATAAATTGATACATATTTTTCCCATCAAATTAAATGAGAATCAATGCAGAGTGTGCAAACATGTCAAAATTATGAGTTAAAAAACGGTGACTATGCGAGTATAAATATTAAATCCTAACAGAGCGGAGCGGCGTGCTGCCAGCGCGAGAGGCTCAGTGGCGCCTACAAACCTAAGTGGATACTTCAGGCATTGCACAAGGCTTGAAGTATCCACTTAGGTTTGTAGGCGCCAATGCGCACTTCGCCCTGGCCGCCCGCCCGCCGTGCGGCGGCGCCTGAAGCAACTACTTCACAACGGAGGTGTTGCACAGCATTATACAAAATTGAACGCATTAACCATGTTAAATAATCGATTCTTGTCGGAGCACCTGGCCCCTTCAAGAATCGATACATTTCCATAGGTTTAAATGGAGAAAAACTATGTTGCCAACTTGCTGGACCCGTCAATGGTTTGGATATGTGCGCCGTGATTGACTGAGTGTGAATTTACTGATGTTGCTCTATTTGTTTGTAGTAAAGCGTATCTGGCGAGGAGAATCGACTAATGGTGCTGTGGGCTTGTTAGCAGGTTTTAGCGACCCATACTGTCTCCTAGGCATCACGAACCACTCGATACTGTCCTCGTCCTCACTGGACGCCTCCCCACTGGAGACCGACAGCAATACAGTTCTTTCGCCTTTAGCCGTCACCATATCCATTCTCGGTGACCGAATCCCATGTCCATCCCTCGGTGATTCTTTTTAATCCATTTCATCTGTGGTTTCGTGGCCTCTCTTCTGTACTCACTTTTGTCATTTTCTCTGTCCTCTTTTGTCTCTCTCGGTTTTTCTTCTCCATCTTTCTGCCCTTGCATTGCATGCTCCGTAACTTTGCGCCGATAGAAAGTGTCCGGTCCTCGAACTGTTTCAAAACTCAAAAGTTTCAGTATGTTTGAAAATCTGTTTGGCTCATTGGACTAGTGATCAAAATTAACATTGATGAAGTATCACTTAATTTGTTTTACCTCAATGGCCACGCCAAGAATGAAATGCAATGAATTACAAGGCGTATTGCATTTTAATTAAAAAAATCCGGTACAATAATGTGCTTACTCGTCAATTGGTCAGTTTCAAAAAAATGAACGTTTTTGACAGGAATCAAAGGCGCAGTAACATAAATTATGCAAAGTAGTCCAAATTTATCCCTGTTAATGGAATATTTAAGTGAATAGCATGACTCAAAATTTTTTGAAGTTTTTTTTGAAATATTAATTAAATGCTCTCACTTTACTTCAAAAAAATTAAATTATAAATATATACCTTCCATGGGCCAAAGAGGTTATTAAACCTTTTTTGAACTTAAATATCTCATGTATCCGGATAATTTCTCACACTTCGAGAACTTATTTTCTTTTGAGCGCTCATGTAAAGTATACGAGTGTGTTATTCTGACAACTTGGCCCATATTAAATTTTCTAGATTTTTCATTCTTATCGTAAACGACTGAGAATGAGGAAATTAAGTGTCAAATATATTTTCAGTTCAGAGTAACGTTCAAAATAAATTAAAATATAGCGAAAAAGAAAGAAAAAAATTGAGAGAGTAAAAAAAATCCGAGAAAATGACAGTTGCTAAAAGAAGCTTAACACTCATAATTGGACGCATTTATCATAAAGAAGTTCATTTCTATAGTTCCAGATAGAAAGAGCTCATCGACTCATTTGATTTGATGATTGGAATTTGGAGCTCAAGGTTAGACTGAATTATATTCTTCAGGCTTTGTCATCAATAGACACCCGAGCGTCAAAGCAGTGAAACTTATTTCTTTCGTATTTATTTCTAATCCAAGTAAAACTGCCGCCGAGGGAAATCAGTTTATTCTCAGGAGAATTTAAGAGCTCACCTAATAGTTGTATACCGTAAAATCTCGAATGATTTCTGTTCATTCAATCAAATTCTATCCTCCGATCAGTCAAAGTAATTTATATAAATTGCCTTTGCTTAAATGCGTCCAATTTCTCCACAAGAATGGATCGAAGAGGTCACGAATTTCAAGTTTTCAACGCAAAACCACCCCAACTCCCATTCACATCCGGGACCTCATTGCCCCCTCTGCGATTTTGAGATGATTTGAAAATAGCACAACATATACCAGTCACTGCTGGATTTAAACGGCTCCTTCGCATCAATTTGTGTTTGATCTGAATGTTTACTGTGATTGAAATTTTTATATACTTAGTCTGTGTTTCAAACTTTTTAGCATCCCTGCAACGATTGTTAATTTTGGGGTTTTTCCGATTCTGCAGTGGTTGCTCAGTAAAATTTTTTACGCCATTTTTTTTTATTAAAACCACCTCTCCTTTACACGAAATAGAACTGTTAGATGAACACTCAATCACGAGCCAAAAATTCGGCCTCAAGTACGAGAAGCGTAATTTTTTCCCATCTCATTTTCGTTTTCATGCATAAAAATATTAAATTATTTATTTATCATACATATACCCAGATGTAGATATTAACAGATGCCTAGAGTTTTTAAATTCTCATTTTTGGACTCATATAAATATTTGATCCGTTGGGCGAGACAAAAACGAATATGCGTTTTAAGTGTAATTATTCATAAAAAGTCCGTAGCTCGTCCTTTGAGTCCTCTTTAATGCAGCGAACCATTATCCGTCCGATTGTTTGACTCCAGTTGAGTGAAGCATATTCGTTGCACCCTCACTTAAGCATTATCTCTGTCAGTCCTCTTGATGCTCTTTGTTTCTGTGCTCGAACTGTGGATTGAGATTCTACTATGTTGGTGACGTCAAAGAAAGTTCTCGTTTTCACGTGCTCGTCTGCCTTCAGGGCCCTTCAAGTCTTGTCAGTGTGTGTTTATTTACAGTGTTAAGTGTTACTCTTCAACGGTATATTCAGGATGAATTCTCTCGATCATAACCCGGCAATCATTATTAATGTGTAGCTGTAGTAGTAGTCTTTGCTCACCTCCGCGTCATACCAATTCCGATAAAGCAAGAAGGTTATTACTGGTCAAATAAATTATTTTGAATATAGCATAGTTCAAAGTGATTCTAGGCGATCAAAAAAAGTATTATTTATTTTTGCCTAATGTCCAGCAAACATCAAACTACTAGTCAGTACATAGCTGCTACGACGACGTATTAACTTTTGGCGCGCAAAAAAAAAGAGAAAAAAACCTGGAAAATCGGGTTTAAACTTGGAGAAAAGGCGGCAACTTCGTTTCGAGTCACCAAAGTTGAAAATGTATGTAAATAATGAGTTTCCCTTGAACTCGTAAAAGCTATTTTTTTAAAACCCCATCTCCGGGATGTTCAAATGCGCATTTGTAAATTTATTCTCAACTTCCACCAGGAACGTGAGGCACGCAGGTTAATTTATAGAAATGCGATTATTTTAACGCCATTATTTGTCGTTTCCTAGACGGGGAAACGAAATTCTATTACAAGGTTGCAAAATTGATTCATAAAATTCATTTTCTCATAAGAAAAGGACTTCACGACATCTGTCCGAAATTTTCCTGGATTTTATAAGTAGCTGAAGTAAAATTAGTGACCAATAGTTTCCGTTCGAAAATGAACAATTTTGAAGGAATAGGTTAAAAGTTGAAATTTAGTCACGTGCTCTCGTCTGATGAACGACGAATTTTGCTTATTTGGTCATACGAAGGCTGAGGACGTTCTATTACCCACCGGAATCTTGTTTTGTGGTGCTAATTGTAAGCATCATTCACCTCCCTTTCGATGAATAGGCAAAAACGTATGCCACGCCTTAAGACTGTCGTAGCCCTTAAGCTTAAGGTTAACCTGTATGCGATAAATTCATACGAAGGGTTAGAGAGAAAAAGTCCTTGGGTGTCTGACAATGAAACAACTCTCGCAAAGAACTTGCAGTAACTAGTCTGCTGTGCTCACGAGGAACGTCGTATGAGCTTTCGGACGTTGCCAAATTTACTTTGATAAAATAAGAGTTTTCTAGAAAACTTAATGATTTTTCTTTTGTTTTACTGAGTTCTTCGTTCACATGACCCTTGGATAGAACATCAGTCTTGAAACGACTTTCAAACTCCGATCTCAAATCCAATCTATTCCCTACATAGATAAGCTCTTTCTAAAATTCTCTAATATAGATAGACACCTTTTACATACATATGTTCATTTACGTAATAGAACAATGAAGAATTTAAAAATCATTTGGTATCAAAGACAAAAAATAAATAAATAAATTGTGAGGTATGGACTTGGTTTAGTAACCTTAAATCTGGAGACCATCATCGTTCAAGCATCGCTTTACAATTTAGTACAATTTTTATGCACTAGATATGTTTAATGTACGATCATATTATGTAAAGACATCACACAATAATGCAAAATGCATTTAAACAGGAAAAGAAGTCGAAAGAAAGAAGGAAGGATTTTAATCAAAACCCCCCACTTCAGTGCCTCTTTGATGCAATTCCGAGAGAAGGAAAATCCAAGCCCATCGTGGCGCACGCAAAATTATTCAGCAGCTGCGCGTCTAATTTTTTGGCGTTTATTCTTCACGGAGGGACGGAGGCACACAGTAGCACACGTAAATTGTTCAGAACTGCGTGGCTCAAAACGAAATTACAAAGCCAGCCGAAAAATAGAATGTTTCGTTTTATATTAAAAGTGATTCAGGGAGGGAACCCGTCATGTCACGTCAGAATGAACATTATGTTCACTGATGAAAAAGCCCCCCCCCCCCTCGCCGCAGATGACTCGCAGGTTCGTAACACGTACGCTGAAACTGTATTTTGGCGTGTGAGAGAGCATTTCGGAAAGCCGCTTCTCAAGTGTAGTGGGTTTGATGGATAATCGTTGTTTTGAAAGTAATTAGACCCCTCTCCGGCGGCATTGCAAAATTAGGCCGGAAAACAAACATAATAAAGGTCATTAGGCACACAGTATTTTAGTCGGAAAAGCAATTTATTGGCGACGCAATTATGATGCTTTAAGGGCTCTATAAGGACTATATTTACGCCATTGCCGAAGGCACTCAAATACCGAATAAAATAAGCTAACATTTCATTCTGCATTTGAGGATAATTACGGCAACAGTGTGAATAACTGATAACTATGTGTAGTTTTTACCACTCTCATAGACTAAAGCTACTATTTTACATTATATTCTATTTTATCGAGGAGTAAGGGCTCTCTCAACAGTGGGGGATTGTTTTTGAGTTGATGCAAATATTTTGCAAATAAGATCATTCCGCTGCGCGAAGCGCCTCAAAGCTAGCGGGGTCAACCTTCCGGTCCGAAGCACAATTTTTTTCATTCTCAAAACATTTTCAATAGCCAACGATGCGTTATGCATCTTTTAATTCATTTTCCTTCGTTTTATGCAAAGCCATATTATCGAACAACTCCGTAGCCAGATGTATCCTGTCGAACCTCGTTCAGTTTGTCTTACGATACAACTATATCAACACTCGTGTAACGCATGGTGGTATTTTATCGAAATGAAGGCGTTTTATCGCTGGTTAAATATTTGAGAGTGATGTGCCTCGGGAGGTGACAACGTTGAAGGGGGTTCATAGGTAGACTAGAATTCCTTCGTTTTATGCAAATCCATATTATCGAAAAACTCCGTAGCCAGATGTATCCTGTTGATCCTCATTCAGTCTGTCTTACGATACCACCATTTCAACACTCGCGTAACACATGGTGGTATTTCGCCGGAATGAAGGCGTTTTATCGCTGGTTAAATATTTGAGAGTGATTTGCCTTGGGAGGTGACAACGTTGAAGGGGGTTACATAGGTAGACTCAGAGTCTGACGGATGGGGGGAGAGAGGGGGATTTAGTGTGTGAGGAGGCACTTAACCGCTAGCTAGCGCGGAGTCTTTTTCAAAGGGTCGACGCCTCCGTCGTATTTCCATCCTTATTTGCTCCCTTACGTGTGCAAATTTAACTCGAATTTGACCCAATTTCGCGGGGGAACCGAGGTCGAGGCTACCGAGGCCAGGACGGGACCGGGGCTCCCTCTGCCGTGCAAACGATGGCTCTGACCCTCGTTCTACGTCGACGCTCACCCAGGAGTAGACGCCTAAAGGGATCTGTGATGACGCGGCGCGTGAAGCAGCCAACCTGTAACGCCCTCCCTTCGCTCCGCTGCCTTCTGCTCGCGTGTTTTCGTTTGTCAACCTTGTCACATGGGCAACATTTCCTTTGAAATGAAGCAAATGATCCTCAATGTGTTGCAATCATACTGGAAATAAATCTCAATGGTGTGATGCAGATACTGTTGAAAATAAAAATATTTTGCTCCTACATTCAAGATCGAGTCGACTACTTTGAGTGCTCTTTTTAGCCAAATTTCAAAGAAATTCAAATAATGCGCAACATCACTCTTGCTGACTGTAATGTCATTTAAGTTTACTCTAAATTACTTTAATTGCCTCTACGTTGAAGTCTCATGTGCCTCAATCTAACAGTCAATTTCTTGTCCCTCTAATGTAGGGGAGTATCTCAATTTTCTCGTGAGACCTATTTTGTCGTGCTAGGGGAAAACGCCGTATGAACATTCGAGAGTTGCCAAATTTCCTTTTAGAAAATAGTTATTTTTGAAGAAAGTTACGAATATTTCTCCTTAAAATTTTCTGGAACTTTAGGTAAAATTAAGAACACAAGTATCGGAAAAATTGGATGAAATTTTGTTAACACATTTTCCCAAAAATTGGTGATTTACCGAAGGAAATTTGGCAACGCCTGAAGGTTCGTACGGCGTTTTTCCTTAGCACGTCAGTATTTCCCATGTATGCTTTTCAGATCTCACGTGGAAATATTCGTAGAGATACGCCCTTACCGGATAGGAGCGACAAATTTACTCGACTTATCTTCAATATGGAAGCAGGATATGATTATTTGCAACGGTGCAATCGTCCCCGAAACATCCCAGTTGCTCCTAAATTTCCTTTACACCGAAAAGGTTATGAGATAAATGTGTCTTTTTTTCATGAAATTCAATTTTCTTTCCCCTTGCACTATTGGATGTATTGTTCAGATTTGGAAATAGGAGTGCTATCAATCTTCTGAAAATTTACTTTTTGACCTATGCAGATGGGATGATTTTTTCTAAATAAATATTTTCATACATGTTGGATGGAGGCAGATCGAAATGTAACAATAGGACGGAACAGAGCACGATCTACCGTTATAACAATGCTTCATTCATCGTGTTGCTATAAATTCTGGAGGTTCAATTTTTACGGTGCGCTCAATGACATAACGTTCCTAGAGCTGTGGGATATGATCTCGATGGATAAACTCTGAGAACATACATCACAGACTACGCGACATTGAAAATTCCATATGGTATCATTTTTATGAAGAAAAACAAGTATTCGTTATTTTTTGAAATTCCCTTTGATTTTTCTTCACCCCGTCCAAGGGAGGGATGTCGAAGTGGGTCAAAATTCAATCTTAGAATCCATATATTTTTTGACATTTAATAATTGACGAAGTATATTTTTCAAACAAATTTGGGCCTCGGCAATACACACATGTTTCTGCCATTTTTATTTCATTTTTTTTAACCCACTTTTAAAGTGTAAACAAAAATGTTAAATAATTATGTGTTTTTAAGCTTCAAAACAAATACATAAAACTGTCTAAATTTTGTTTTAAATTGTTAAAAAATACTTTAAAATATACTAAAAACGCATATGCGTCACCCTAATTCTTTTACATTCTTAAGTAGTTTTTGCGGAAATGTAGTTTCTCCCTGTTTCAAAAGACATCTGTGAACCATTTTATTGCCTTTAAAGATATTTTGAAAACATATTTTAAGCATCATTGTGCTTTCAGGGTAAGTGACGTATTGTCTTACCGTCGAGCGGATATTTTAGCATTAAAGGGGGAATTCTGCCCAATCCTGATCGATCAGGAAAAATTAGAAAATTTTGCTGCGAACATGTTTTCCTCTGGCCAAAACATTACATTCACTTTCAAGATGAACTTCGTACTAAAGATTGTTTGTGATTAGAGTTTTATCAAAATCATCAGAGAACTAACAACCGAAGCAATACGCTGTGCTTCAGAAAACCAGAACGCCCGCAATTTTTTGTGTATGCAACACGGACATCCTCAGAACACGTATAGTTGCATCCAGACCTAACCATTGCCGTAGCCGGGGCGCCTTCAATTTTTTCCCCTAGTGATAACAAAACGTGTCGCTCATTGTATTCGTCTTGAAGATCATGAGAGAGTATTTGAAGGAAATGTTATCTGCTCGATAATTTTATGATAACTTTAATGTCGTGAGTTTTCTCTTCCCGCCCAGGAAAAAAACATAGAAAACGTAGGGAATGTGAAACTTGTGAAAGAGTAAAAACCCCGTTTTAGCAGCTCAAAATAACATGTCATATCTCTCTGCGAAGTTTGTATGTCGGGTCACCTCAACCGCGTGAGGGAGGGGGAGGGGGTACTGCGCACCCAAACACCGCCGGCGGAAATTACTGTCACTCCCCATGACATTCCACACTCTGGGTGAGGATGCGTTATCACTTCAAGTTTTACTTTCATTCCCAGGTTTCATCTCGAATACTCATGCCCGCACCACTTTTAACACTCGGCAGCCTGTCTCCGTAATTAACTCCTAGGGTTTTGCAGAGTATAAATAGTCGATATTAAATAATACTAGAAACTTAATAAAACTGAAAGATTTAGAAACATTTAAGAGGTGAAATTTAAAACATTATTAAATATTTATTAAATTATTGCATCATATTATTGCATAATTATTGCATTATTATTGCATGATTATTGGAACATATCGACGGTAAAACTACAAAAATGCGTGTCTCGCTTCGCAACCCTGCAGACTTAACTTATTTTCTCAGAGGAAATATCTCCAACGTCATTTCTTGAAAACTTTCCAAAGTTTTTTTCTCCGTGTGAAGAATATTCTGTAAAAATTTAAAGGAACAGTGCCTGCGTTGGTCCGTTTTCCTTTGATAAAAAAAAATTTTGAACTGATATTTTGAAACACCGCATTTGAGATGAGCGTTTTTGTTGTTGCGATATTCCATTCTTTTTCCTCATTATGATGGCCAAATTTTAGTGTAAAACGCAGTCCAATTTTTAACAGTGTATTTTCAAAAAATAGAGATAAAATCATGCATGTAATTTACTGATCTGTGACTTTAAGAGCACAAAATACAATAAGAACACATTTTAATAAAAAAAATTTACTTTTATACATTTTTTTAAAGAAACGAAAGAAGCGATGTTAGTAGGAAGATTTCGAGCGCATGAAGGACAACAGTTGGACTAAATTTTTCAAAAAGGGAAATTGAGCTCACTGTCGTGCTAATTGTAGCTCATTTCGAAACAACCTATGTGCAAATTAGTTTACCTATGCAGTTAGGTGCCTTCACGGATGAGCTAGAAATAGTAAAATTCCAGTCGTCCAACTGCATTGGAGAAAATTTAGCCGATATCTCGATCCTAAAAATCAACAAAAATTGAAAGATCTAGAACAAAAGAGCACCTCGATTCCCTTGAATTTTAGAACGAGTTTCCCTCTATTACCTCGGACCGTAATTTCAGTCGTGCCGAAATATGGCGAGAGGGAGACAGAGATAGAGGAGAGAAAACCGTAATGAGAGTCTGAGGGCTCTGAAATTTCGGAACATTTACAGAAACATTGAATTTTTATCTCGCAGGTCGGCGAGGTGCGTCTGAGCGTGAGACTATTACAACAAATTGAAAGCAAGAGCACGTAGGTATTCCGCCGCGCCAAGGAGAAACGCCATATATACATTCCAGTGTTGCCAAACGACCTCCGATAAAATATCTATTTCAGAGATAAACTGGGAATATTTTTCAATGGGATTTTTAGGAGCACTAAATAAAATAGCGAAGATGATAATATTAAAACAATTTTAAAGAAAAATATTCCAAAAAACGCCGAAAATGTTTCTATCTCATCAAAGGAAATTTTACATCCCCAGAATGTTCATAAGACGTTTTTCCTTGGAATGGCAGTACGGGTGGTAGGCGATAGACGGTTGTCGCTAGATTAAAACTCGCACCGGGTAAATGACATTACGCAACCCGGCTGACACGCCGCGGCCGCGCCAGCACAAGATAGAGTAATGAATTTGCCGCTGCGCCTCGGCGAATAGTGTGCACCCGGTTGCGGTCCAAATTCTATCAGGCGCAGCTTCATCCCCGACCCACTTGATTTTGGCCTTGTTCTCAGTTCATTAGGCCGTCAAATTCGGTTATTCTGATCTTGCACGCATCGCGCTTCTCTACCTATTCACCGGAGAACTCCGCGCCGCGCCATGCAACCAGCCTTGTTGCTGTTATTAGAAACACATGCTCTAATACGATTGATTTATCGCGGGAAACAGCCTGGCCAGGCTTACCCTCCCCAGGTCCATAAATACACGTTTTCAGGAGAGAAAGGGCTTCAATTTCGGATTTATCTCTCTTGATTGAATTTTAGCCGCCTTCTCTGAGGTAAATTACGAAATATTCTACGGTATCATATACGATCACTTGTGCATCGTAATATCTTACCACGAAGCCTACGATATAATTATCACTTCTCGCTGCTGGCAGTATTGGAATAGAGTCCAAAGTGTGTTTTACTCCGGGCGTAGGTAGCTGCCCAACAGTGGCGTGGCGTGAATTGCGATGTATCGATTGTTCTGCCATTTAAACCTATGGTAAGGAATCGATTTTTAAGGCGTTCGCTGCGAACACCCTGTTTATCAATATTTTTCCATAGGTTTAAATGGCATAACAATCGATATATCGCAAAGCACGCCACGCCACTGCTGCCCAAGAATTCAATTGAACCGGGACGTGCGAAAACCGCTTATGTCCATTTTTCCAGTCTTAAGTTTTTTTGAGTTCGTATTATTTTTTGGAGTTGGTTGCAACTACAAGATAGGCGTTAAAACTCGTCTTAGGGTTTCCTTAATCCCATAACGAGTCCTTTCATCACTTTTAAGGTTGTGTCAACTCTTTAAAAGTATTATTAACTCAAAACAACTCAAGACCGGAAAAATGGATATTAGCTGTTTTTGCACATCCCGATTCAATTGATATGAATGTCAAATGAATGGACCTCCAGACAACGTCTCAACTGGAAAAACTGTCACAAATCTTCTCTTCAAAATCTTATAGAGAGAATGATCCATATGTTAAGAAGTTTGGAAACCAACTCCTAAACGAGACTCGTGTACCTATTGAATAGTAAATTTAACACAGATCAAATTAATGGAATTAAAAATGAGGGACTTGGGAGGCAAGGCGCATAAGTGCAGTTTCAGAATTTTGAGACTAGATATTAGAGCCCAGCCGCCTCATCTGCGTGCCATAGCTCGTTATGCTTATATTTCAACAGGTGAGATACAAGAAAACGACTAGACCTCACTAAAAGCATATAAGATAAAAACAGGAAACAAAAGCGAGGGAAAAACAGAAATCCGGACCATTTCGTGTTCTTTGTGTTGAAAAAGGAAGGATGGAAATAAAAATAAAATCGTGTGCTCAGAAGCATGTCTTTGATCAAAATTGAGTTGTGCGCGTATTTTTGGTATTTTTGGTATTGGTGAAGGTAACATCTATCAGAACACCAAGCGATTTTGTCTGGAAGTCATTTGACGCGGACAAAACAGCGAATGGGATAAGTGCATTTTTCGCTCAGAGGGGACGTGGGATAAGTGCGAAATACCGTCTCTTTAAGCCCAATTGCTGACCTCAATTTGGCTTAACTGAGCTGAGACGAACACTTTTAAATTTTGAAGTTAATCGGAACACTCTGTAGGTCCGAGTAAAATCCAGAACTTCATACTCGTTTTTTTCGAAATAATAAAAACTGCTTTTATGAGCCTTGTCTTACAAGCCCTTTAAATGATACGTCTCTTGTCTTTTTTTCCTCTCAACAAATGTTCATTGTTAACACTTACATCGTGTTTAGGACTTGATTTTAAGGTTTTCGTATGACTCGAGTTCCAAATCTCGTGAAAGTTTGAAGAGAAAACATATCATGTCTAGTATTTTATTCATGCACCTCATCTGGGGGCCCATTCCGCTCCTTAGGAACGCATTTTTTTCAGTAGAAGGAGTAGATTTTGCTCCGCTTTCATATGATTTGAGTTATTCGGCAGCTCTACATGCTTCGGATTAAAAAGCATTCCGGATTTCACTCGTAGATTTTTTTCAATCCTTGAGTGGATATGTATTTTGGACGTATTTAAATGAAAAGGAATGTTGTGCGTATAGGTTTTGCGTGCAACATAGTTTCCTTTTGCATGAAAGTGCCCCTTTAATAATTACAACGGACTGTGCCATATCATATATCCTTCTCAAATTTCAAAAAAAAAAAAAAAATCACTCTTCTTTCCTCCCCAATTCTTCAGATATTGACATTTTGATTACTTTATGCGAAAGAAGCTTATCTGCAATTAAAATTGTGTGCAAATAATTTCGTTTGTCTGAATGGGCCCATTCTGTAGCTTGTTCTTCCCCAGAGATATTTTTTCTTCTTTTTGCTGAGCTAAAATATTTTTCAACGTGTATTTTACGGTCGTTTTCAATTCGCCCTCAGCTGCTTCTGCAGCAATTGTCGTTACGAATATGTTGTGCGTGCCGATCTTAGTTCATTACATACTTGACTCTCTGAAGGCGTTTTATGTGCGAAAGTAGAGCACTCTGTTGGAGAACAACAGAAGTGAGATTGCATGGATCGCTCAATCCCTACTTCGTTCGTTCTCCAACAGATTGCACTACTTGCACACATAAAACGCCTTCAGAGAGTTGAGTATGTACTGAGCTGAAATCAGGACGCATAACATATTCCTAACAACAATTGCTGCAGACACAGCAGAAGGCGAATTTTTCGGTTTAAAAAAAGAGTATGATGGGAAGTCTGCATGAAACGAGAGGGTATGAATCGAATAAAATATAAAAACGTAAATCGATCTACGTGGATCGATCGACATCGACTCGATGGACAAATAAATAAAAAAAACCGGATCAGAATTAGGAGAAAACTTACAGTCACTATGCAAATTTCAAATTGCGATAACTCGAGAATAGGATCAGCCAGTATTTTACTTTTTCACGATTATTATTGCACACGTACCATGGAGCCACCACTTGCAAACAGTCTTTGGGTTAGGTACATTTTTGTCGGATTTTTTTTGCTCCAAGACCACTGTGTTTTCTCCATCTCCTCTTTCCCCTTTCTCTCCTTCTCCCTCTTCCTATTATTCTCTCATTTTTTACTGCCCGACACAATGTTTGACATACACGGCGTCCACCGCCATAAACTCAGCGCTGTGAAAACCAAAATAATTATCCCTGCGGGTGCTTCGAAAATAAAACCGTAACTTTGCACGTGTGATATCCTTGATCTTCAAAGTAATAGGTAAAGTGAGACATTCGTAGTTTAATTGCAGCTCAATTTATTAAGGTTAAGGTTTTAAAGTTCATGAATTTTGATATGAGTCTAGATATTTTCAATCTAAATTTCTGATTTTCTTTGTTTAATTTACAATCAAAGCAATTTAGTGTTCTTTACTTTGTATTTATTTATTTAATTATTTATTTTTAGAAATAATTACACTCCGAACGTCTTTACAGAATCTTTTCAAGCCTATTCAGACCGACATTTTTTTCAGTAAAAGATTTAGGGTCTCGTCGATGTTTTATTAAATGACACGATAAGATGCATTTCTCTCTTACAGAGCTCTATTTTATGAAGTTTATCGAGCATAATGTGTTTTCCTGACACGAGTCGAATGCGATCATAGGAAATGGGAAGGAGGCGCGCTGTGTGATTGATGGAATGCGTCAGTGGCGTGGCGCGTTTTGCGATACATCGATTGATCTGCCATTTAAACCTATGGAAAAGGATCGATAATTAGGGTGTTTGCAACGAACACTTTAATAATCGATTCTTTGTCATAGCTTCAGTTGGGAAAATATCGATGATGGAATGCGTCAGTGGCGTGGCGCGCTCTGCGATACATCAATTGATCTGCCATTTAAAGCTGTGGAAAAGGATCGATAAACCAGGTGTTCACAACGAACACCTTAAGAATCGATTCTTTGTCATAGCTTCAGTTGGGAAAATATCGATAATCGATTATCCTCGCCTCGCCACTGGAATGCGTAAATTTTCTGTTCTAGGTTTCAGCGATCCATTCTGCATGCTGGGAATCCAGCCGGCTTATCCAAGTCCACAGTCTTCCCCATGCTCACCCGCAGGGCCCAGCAGATCAGCCACCAACTGTCGGGCCCTCTCCGAAGGTGGACTCGATCCTATGGACAATAAATATGAGCACCACGATAAACTCAGGAAACACCATAGGTAAAAACAGATTACTCATTCAAGAAGTTTCAGATCTAATGTGGCTTCATTCAATTGATTCTATTTGAAACTCTCATTTATTATGAAAACCCTCTCGTCTATCATTAGGCACGAAATAACTTATGAACCGCTATTAACTTCACTTAAAGTGTAAAAAAGGAATGAAATAAAGAAATTGAAATTTTCGTTTGCAATTTTTTGGCAGAACGAATCCACCGATACATTGCAACGTGATTTTTATTAACATATTAACACTGAGTTTTATTTGCAAATATTCATTTTTTGTTAATATAATTTTTGGTAGGTGGATAAAATGGCAAACCAATAATTTTATCTTTTGACTGGCATCTACTGACAGTCTCCTCCGGAGGCCGTGAAAGTATAGAAATCAAAATCAATCGAGGACCTTGAAATGATGCAATGAAACAACAAACCAACCAGACACAACAAATCACAAACAACCAAGAACAAAAATCTTGATACTCCAAAGATAAAATTATTGGTATGCCATTTCATCCACCTACCAAAAATTATATTAACAAAAAATGAATATTTGCAAATAAAAATCCGTGTTAATATGTTAATAAAAATCACGTTGCTATGTTAATCGGTGGATTCGTTCTGCCAAAAAATTGCAAACGAAAATTTCAATTTTTTTTATTTCATTCCTTTTTCAGAGGCCTGTTTTCACACTCTAAGTATCACACTTTAAGCGAAGTTAATAGCGGCTCATAAGTTATTCCGTGCGTATTTCCACCATGCTGACCAAAATCATCAATAGCTGTTTAATAGACGTGCGTGAGAGACGTTCTGGTCTGAATTGTTTCGGCAAAATTCCTTCCAATTTTACAAGAATGTATTCCTCAGGATTCTAATTTTTTTCTTCTCCTTCTTTTTTTCCAGCTTCAGGCTTAGTTTCAAAAGGAAAGACAGACGAGAACACCGAGATAGTATTTCTGCTGTACCTGCAAAGTTCATTCGAGCCACGAGTGTAAGGCCGCACACTTTGAATCCGAGATGGAACGAGAAATTTCGATTGTAAGGGTCATTTTGTGTTCAGTTTCATTGATGCACCCATGAATCACATCGCTTGATATACCTAATCCATGTATTTAGAAGCCTCTTGAGCTATTAAATCCGTTCATCCTTCCTTACGAGCAAAGTATAAAGAGCACCTTGAATTAGTAAAGCTAAGAGAAATAGGAAAATGGAATTTTTATTATTCATAAAAGCACCTACCTACGTAGGGAAGTTAATGGCACACATGTTTTTTTTCTAAAATGCGCCAGAATTAGTGGTTCCTCATTGCAAATTGCAGTCAATTTCACGTCTGAAAAAATAAAGCTTCTCTTACAGTTGATAGTGTCCCTCTATCAGCAAAGAAAGTCTGCAAGATCACAAACAAGCTCTATCAGTCAGTATGATCACATAGTTGCATAACAATGCTGAAAGCAACAAACCTATCTCTGATGTTTGCGACGATGCAAACCTCCATTCACATTTTACTTTTTTCAAAAACAGCTAATCATTGTTTTTGCGTAAAATTTCGATTGATTTTTATGCGCCCTTTCGACCCTACCCCCTGAAAATTGTGAGCTGAAAAATCGAGAAGCCTCTTCTGAAGAAAGTAAATTATAAGCGGAAATCTTCAAACACCGCGATCAAAATCAGTTGTTTGTTGGTTTTACCATCAATATGTTCAGAAAAATGTGGATTTTTACATTTTCAGTGTTAAATTTATCAATTTTTTTGCTGTTTCAGTGATATTGACGACGTATCCTCTGATATTCTTCATCTCGACATTTGGTGAGTTCTATAGTCATCCCTTTATTCGCAACTAGTGGTCATTTAGTTTTTCCTTTTCTTTTTTGCAGAGGACTAAATATTTACATATTTGAGGACTTTATTTGGAATCCTTTTCAATATCGATCAGTTTCCTCCTTGAAATCGCCTGATTTCAAAAAATGAGCCAAGGGACTGGTATAATTCGTGGAATCCTCATGTTGCTGGTAAACATTCAAGAGTGGGGGTTGATACGAGTAAATTGAACTTTCCAAGAAGAAAAGAGGTCATTTTCGTAATCTCCTCATGTGCCATTTTTTACCATTTATAAATTCTGAAAAAAATATACGTATTTGCGAACTAGCATAATCCACCGGGAATGCAAAAAGGCGAAGGAAGATGTAACTACGATTGATAGCAATGGATGGGATGCAGGGCAAAGCATGGGTCATGGAGGCCATGGGTGGAAAGAGAGACGTTATATACCTGCATCATCAACAATTGTACATTATAACATTATAACATTATAAAAACTTATCACGCTACACGCTCACTACTATATATTACAGTTATGTTCGTTGTTTCTTTACTTGCAGGGATCATGATGATGAATCATCAGTGTTTGACGCTGTCAGTAAATTGAACGAAGTCAGAGGAGTCAAGGGTCTTGGACGATTTTTTAAACAAATAGCCCAAAGTGCGCGATCTGGTAGTCAAGATGATTTTCTAGGATGTGTCAATATTCCTTTACAGGTATCCCTCAAAAGTTGATTTCAGAATGTATCTTAATCTGTCAATTTTCCTTTGTCTTACTCATAATTTTGATTATTCACAGGATTCACAGGAATATGCAAGTTTGATAGGAACATACATTCCTCAAGGCAAAACGAGAAAAAAATTCGACTTTGCTTTCGAAATGAAGCCCGACGTATAAAATTGAGCCCCCCCCCCCCTTCCGGTTTACAGACCAAGGGTGGCTGGGGGAATTTTGGGAGAATTTGGACCATGAAATTCGGATCCAGGGAGTGGATTCCTTATCCTACTACACGGTCCGAAAACAACTCAGAAAAAAGCTAGCACAGGCGGTCTAATGCCGATTTTCAGTGTGCGCGCAACCAAAGGACTCCCCGCTAATTTGAAAAGTGGCGCGCTAATTTGTATATTTTGCCGAGCGCGCCACTAGAATTGGCGGGAACCAATGGGAGTGAAGTTTCGACTATAGTAAACAAACAAAACAAACGTGGTTGTTGTGAGGTTGTGATCAAGATTTTGGGTTGTGAGCATGGCTTGTTGTAAATTCTTTGAATATTTAAAGGTGCTTGAGGTTCTTGATTTTTTGTATGAGGGAGAAGTAGTTTTTATTTGCCTATCTGAAGCACATCCCCTTAAAAGAATGTACTATTCAGTGTTCCCTCCCTCAATCTCCTACGCAGGTATTCTCTCAAAATATTTGAAAGTTCACAATAATATAGTTTATTTTTTCCTCCTCGCAGTCTCTTTAGCACTGTGCTATTCAAAATTATTGAGGCTTCTAAATTCCAGAAAGCTCCAAACCCTCCGTTTTGGTTTGTTTATCGCTTCGCTTATTTATCCTCATGAGGATTGCATTCCTTGCAAGGATTCACTTGTCATGTTATGGTCTGCTTACTTACCTTCTTCAAATGTTTTTTAATGTCAGTGTCTCACCAGTTTATTTATACTCGGTGTTACCTTAAAAACTGGGGCCCAATTTAGGACATTGAATGGGTCACTTTGAATTCTTGGGGGCCGATTAAGCGGCAACAATACCTAAAGCAGTCCAGTGAGTTCAGTGTTGTGCTGAGTGATTATCTTTCTACGAACTTCACATTAGACATGTTGACTTAAAAGCGGACGTTTAATTTCTTGTCTCACAGGATTTACCGTCAACTGGTCGAGAGGGCTGGTACAAGCTGGAGGCTCGAACACAAAGGTCGAACATCCAAGGTCGTATCAGGCTGAAATTGTGGCTTTCTACGAGAGAGGATAGAGGTACATCCGAGGAGGATAACTGGTCCGATCTGAAGCAGCAAGAGAGACTGTACACTGTGTTCATTAATTATGAAATGTCCAAATGTCACAACGGGGTGAGTAATGAGTACCTAAGTACTCTCCTCTTGTTGAAAGTCATTATTTTCATACCTAAAATTTGTATCGAAGGAGACATCATCTACGAATATTTGGCGTAACTATTCCCCATACATAAAATTATGCAGACTCACCAATGTCAACGATTTCAAATGAAAACTGTATTTCCTTTCGATTGACTTTTCACCATGTATATTTGAAAACACTAAAAATAAATCAGCAACAATACTATTCGTATCTCAACAATACCATATCATAAAAAAGTCATGCATGTACTGTGCGTTTTTCCTCTTGAAATTTCCAGTCAAGGGCATTCTTCTTCTTACTCTTCTATGAACAACTTGGGTATAGCCCTGTTTGTCTTGTCATGTAGTACCGAGTAGATTGAAGCATAAATCTCATTAAAACATAAAATCGGTAAATCTAAAGGACTCATCAAACATTGAAACAAAAGCAGCAATGGAATATTTAATCATACTCAGGAGAAGAGAGACTGCCTAGGCTTGTGCTCAGAGGTTTTGTGGTAGATTTGAAAACTGTACTGCGTTTAGCTCTAGAAGATCTCTGACAGAAACTCACGATGAACTTCTATTTCGTAGCCGAATCTGCTTTCATTCATCCATATTTTGCAACGTTACGAATGATTCTTTAGACTCATGTGCAGGGTTATAGTCATTTTTTGGCTAAACAGTAAAAATGAGCTAAGATTTTTTTACTTAATTAGTGCGATCAGTTCGATCATGCCAAGAACTTGGGACAAGATACCTTGAGAAGATTTGGTTTTTATCCCAACTGTTGGGACCCATATATTCCTTATGTCCGTACCTAATATATGATGCCTCCCCAAAAATTTAAATGTGCAATCCATCTTCAATACTTATCTGATGAGTCAGGATCTTAGACAACTTTCCTTTTCTTTTATTCTCGAACTAATGCTATATTTTCATCACTGATTTCCAGGAATTATGGAGTGGAGAATTACCTCATGTTGCTCTGATGATTTTGCATCAACATGCAATTCAGGGTGATGTTACAGAATTACAATTAGCTGCAGTCCGTTGGTCTGCATTTAGCCGCTCATCAAATTTAGACCTCAAGATTTTGTATGATCATCTTTCTGAACTTGAGAGGATGTGGAATTCTGACACTTTATCAAAAGAAGAGGTGAGTATCCTCAGTATTTTTCCCACATTTTCACTTCTTGGGCTCTCAATACGTGGTTCTAATAAGGGGCAGACGCCCAAATAGCACATAGTGTAAAATTTACAATCCAAAATAATGTAAAAAACTTGTATAAAAGTAGCAAAATAGACCAAAAATGAAACGCTCGTGTAGTACCTAATTCTCACAAAAAAAAAAACTACATTAAAAGCACAAGCTACTTTGCTTTACCTTCTTGATACCAAATTTTTTTAAGAAATTTGGTAGTAAAATTCTTGATTTCTGAATGTTTACAACTGTTCACACTCTTTAGGAATTTTACTCGGAGGAACAGCACCACTCATAGGAAAATTTGTAAGAATTTAAGATCAGATTTTGGGATCATACTCTAGGTGGCGGTAGCCATGATGCTGTGGCTTTTACTAATTGCAAAATATTTTTCCAGGAGGATTGGTTGGCTGAGTCTTTTAATGTGTTTTTAGATTATTCCCTTCAACTCATCTCGAAACACCGTTACCTATTCCCTCCACACCATAGAATTTCAATGAACCGACTCCAAAGTCTTCTCAGGTATGTTTTAATATCAAGCATTTTCTACCAAGCAAGCTTTGCGCAAGCTGCACACGGACAACAATTTTCTCCATCAAAAAAGTGAATGGAAATTATCTTTATTTTTAAGCCTTTAGAATTCAATAAGAATTATTTAAATGGCATGCATCATGGTATTCCTAAATTAAAAGCAAGAGTCTTAAAGGACTTAGACCGAATTCCAGTTTTCTCCAAAAAATAATCATCGTTTACAGTAAAAAAAGCATTCAGTACTATGTGCATAGAGAAAAGGTATGGAGTTGCACACTCACTATAAATATAAAATCCTGCCGAACAAATATTATTTTTATTTAATTATTAAAATTGCCCCAAACAACAATCGAATTCAACCACCCTAAAATACAGAATCTACAAAGACTTAAAGTAACAATGTCAACATAGAGAAACTGAGAATGTGCTTCATGAAGAAGTGGCCAAAGGAGATCACACGTGAAATGATGGATTCAGTGTTCTAATTTGTTATACCTACTTCTTTTAAGTTCATTGAAACCTTTTGAGCAAGATGAGGTTTGAAAATTGAACCTGTATGTGACAGATTAATGAAAATCAATACTATGGGAATTGAGATCCTTTAAATTGGTTGATCGTAAGTGACAGTTTGTATCTTATGGCTAGCATGACAGTTAACTTTTCAATGAAGTCACTTACTGAAGCCCTTGCTTTTAGTGATTGTGCCCTCACCTGAGACTTCTCTTACTTTAAGGGGAAATGGTGGATCCTAAGTTTTCTCTCAATCAAAATTATTTCATAATGAAACAATAATTAAATTAAATACTTGCCAAGTTGGTAACCCACTTGTTCATTTTGTTTCATGATCATAGGTGCTTGGGGCTTTTATCATCAACTAAAGCGTTTTGGAAATGTTGTCCATTCAACAAGCAAGTTCGTGGGGAAATCATCTCTGCCTTGAAGAAAGGAACATTAGAATGGTAACTTGAATCTAATTTTTTTATTCCTGTTTTGCTGTTTTGTTGTTGCTGTTGGATACTTTTCATAATCTTGTGGAAACTAATTTATCAGTCTGATACAGCGGCAAACTTTCAAGGTTTTATCGCATCTGTCAAGTTTTCACATGTTTTTTAATGATGTTCAGATAATGATAATTTTGTACTAGCACAAGCATCATTCTTCAGACAAAGAACAAGATAATCAGAAGTGAAGAAAGAACGTATGAAGAAGGAACATATCTTACTCTAAAATATGAAAGCATAGGAGTAATATGTAATGCTTGAGGCACGAAGCACTTTGGGAGTTGGATGGGGAAGTGGTCAGGGGGCGCATCCGCCGCAGTATCAATTAAACAAAGAACGGTGGGTAGGTCCTCCGGTTATATTTTGCTGTAATTGTGTGTACATTGATACAAAAAAGATCCAGCCTTTCATTGGAAAAGGTACTTCTGTTGTTAGCTGTTGGCTGACTGCACCTGGGGTCACCATCCCCAATAATAGGGTTTTGAAACCGCTGTTTGGTTCTTGTATATATATTCTTAGAAATCTTAGTGGACTGATGTCAAACAGCAAGGCTTTCATGTTTTTTTTTTACTATCGAGAATTCTAAATTCCATGTTAATGAAATGTATTCTATAGGTATGAGGAAACATACAGAGGTGTTGCTGGTCATCCAGGTGATCCAGAATCAAAAGTTAAATCTCTGGCGAAACTGGTCACAGCCATGCTTGTTGATCTTCAAAGAGGACTTCATCATTACAACAGCTTATTTGAAAGGTTTGTTTTACACAAGTATTTCATTTAGACTTTTTTTTTTATCAATAAGTCTAACTTAGCAGTCCCACTGTTTGATCCGATATCTTGAATCATGAAAGTATAACTTATCCCGATTGAATTAGTTTGAGGGAAAACAAAATATTGTTGCATTTGAAAAGGGTACTTTTTCCTGTTCAAATTCCATAGCTGCATTTTTGTATGTTTTAACCTATCTTCAGGTCTATTTGATTTTGATCATGATTTGTGTACATATCATGCACATAAGAAGAAAAAACGGAAAAATGAAGTAATAATCTAAAAAGGGAAAAATATCACCAAGCCCTAACATATAATTAAAACGGTGATTATCACTTTTTGCTGCTAACTTTGGTTGCTGTCCATTAGTTACACAGCGCGCAGAATGCGCCTAAAATCAAATATACCTGAAGAAGCAATAATGCTGAAATGGCCATCGCTTCCTAAAATTCATTAAATTTACATCAAGAGAAAAAGGTGAAAAAGTACATTTATTCAAAACCCGCTGATTTGGAAATGCATTCTGCAAACTTTTCAATGGTTTTTAATTTACTCAATGCAACTTAAGTTTCCAATCTAACTTAAGCTTTCTCAACTTTAAATATTGTCTTGAGTACTTTTATTGAAACCAAAATCTGCACACTAAAATTCAAAGATTTCAGGAAAGCTAGAATACTCTTGTCCATGCCCAAACATTTGTGAACGTAATTCTATATCAGGAGTTTTTATCATCATATTCTGATTTCTATTGCAGTACAAATGGAGTGCCATATTTTTCTTCAACGTACAAACAATTAGAGAAGTTGGTAAGTGAAAAAAGTTTCTCAGTCTGATAAACAATTCCGTAGGAAATTAAGTTATTATAATTTAAATGTCATAATGAATAAATATCCTCAAATATAATCACTCAAAATCAGTCTGAATTAAAACGAATTCACATGCACTGCATAATTAAAAGTTTAATCTTTTTGCACTCTTACCTAGCCCAAAAAAAAGTAAAAATGTACTGCTTTCATGACAACAACTACAATAGAGTGCAACTTTGAGTAAGTTTTCATTTTTTATCAATTTTCATTTTTATTTCTTTATTTTCTTGTGGATATTTCCTCGATTTTTTAATTTGATGCACTAAAGGTTTAAAAAAGCTGTCGCATACCTTTAAAAGAAAGTTCCGTATAAACTCGTTTTACCTCCTGAAGAATTGTCTGTTCAGTACCTAATTTTATGAACCTTTCTTCAAAATTTCTGCCCTGAGATATTTCCACCTCTAAATTTTTTATTTTCAATGTATAGATGGCCAAGGATTTTACAAAAGTAATGGAAGGATATATTAAGGTATTGATAAAAATTGACAAAATTTTTAGCACAGTGTTACTTCTACATTTTGCTTCACAGCCTATGTTGGTATAATATGCTTTGCATTTTAGTGATTTTAGATTAGCCAAGTCTTCTCAACAATAACATTAGTAATTTAAAATAGCTTGTGTTTTGTGTTGAATTTCAATTGTGATTGGAGGGCCAATTATCCTCTTATCACAGTTGTTTTTTCATTTTAATTTTGAGCGTAAAATTATTTTTGTATTACTTGTAGGTTGTAATAATAAATAGTTAGCCGAATTGCTGTACCTGTGCCCGACAGGAGATTTTTCATAATTGAGCTCTTGAATGAAGAGTTTATTGCAGAAATGCCTTCTTTTAATGCCCTAGAGTGTCCCTTATTTTGAAATTTTCAAATTTTAACCAGGTCAGCCTCTAAAAAGATTCCATGTAGTTTAGGGAAACATCCGTTTTTTAAAAAAAAAATTAAGAACGTAAGAAGGCTGAAGGTTAAATTACGTTTTTTTGGTTGTTCAAAGAGTCTATTCTCTTTCATTTATTTGATCCTAAGTACCAGCTTTTAGGGGTAAATTACTATTTTTAGGGGGAATTATTGGCTGTTTTCCCGTGTGAACGGCACTCTGCGTCGCCAGGTTTGGCTCTGTCCAGCAATTTCTAGTTTTGAGGCTGCTTTTTGAACCGGACAATTATTTTCATAGATAGTACGCCTCTTTTTTGATGTCTAGTAGTACGGACATAGATTTCAACCACCAGGTCGCTATACTTCATCTCAAAACATGACACTTGAAAGAGAAATGTAGAAATGATTTCACACATTGCAAAGAATGTGAATGATACAGGGGGAAAAAATGTTTTTTGAAGAGAAGTAAGGTTTGTCTCAAGTCAAACGTTGGCCCCTTCTAAAATTCAACCAAATTTAGACGAATAAATTATTTTTGTTATATTGTCTCCTCAAGTTAAATCTATTCCTTTGAAGTTAAGCTCTTGGCTGTCAAGTTTCTTTGAAAGTACCAACATTATTCTATTAAAGCATGACAAGTGCTAGCCATTAATTGCAAGCTTTCTGGCTGCTCATTGTGCCCTCACAATTTTCTTTATCTTTTAATTTTCTGAGAACGTCAACTCAAATCTGCAATTCATAAGCTGCATCAAGAAATTATGATTTTGTGAAGATCATTGTAGATCCACCATTCATAGTTGTCATCATTGTACATAATTAGTCGTTACGTTCACAATGATTGTTATCAGCTTCAGTTTTCATCCTTTTATAGTCGCTTCTGATAATACATTTTATTAAAGTTTCAAAGTAAACTTTATGCATACTATGTACAGATCATACTTATCTCACATTATTGCTTCTGCTTCTTGCAAAAATACTTCATTACTGATTTACCGACTGCATCAGTTTCATGTAAATGCACCCTACAGCAAATAGCATCAATAACTGATTACTTTGTGAAGAAATAGTGTTAGGCTACATTGCTAATTTCAGTTTTTTATTTTATTTTATTTATTTATTTATTTATTTTTTTTTTTTGAAAGACCAGTGCTTGTTCAATTTTTAACAGAAATTTGAAGTTTTTGAACTTCAATGACCCCTCAAGACTGGGTGAAAAATGTACAACTAGAAGGACCTGGAATGACTCAATGTAGCTCTACTTTGTAGGTTCTAGTTGCTGTTAGAACCGCTGTGTTTAAATAACTTTGTTTGTTGCTCATTCTTACTTCTTTACTATTTCTCATGCTGCTACTGGGCATAGTGTTTGAAAAATGGAAATTGTCTATTATCTTAGAAGACGAAAGCGGTCTTTTGAATTTTATTTTTTTTTTCAGTCAACTAACTTGATTAATTCCTCATGAAAGCGGTTCACTTATTTTTTTTTGTCACTTTGTTCCATTGTAACTGGCCAGTTGAAATAATATATTTATCGAAGTAATAAATAGGAAAACTCATCTTCAGTTCTTTTGCATGATATTTAGAGGAGTACCTGAATGACTTTTTTGTCATCTTAGATTTTATTGCCGTAAATTTTTCAGTATGAACAGCGCGATCTCTAATCTTTTGGGTCTTTAGGCCACTTCATAAAAAATCTCTAATTTATTGATGAGCATCGTTCTTTCATTTTGCAAATTTGTCCAATCTGAACGGGTAATTTAAATTTTTTGTGTATTTCAAGAATAGTAAAATGTAAATTTTTGAAGCACCAGGTATTCCATTCTAAGTTTTTTTGTATGAATTTGATTAAAACGTGATCAATTTTTTCATGATAATAAAATTTTAGTCCATTTGAATTTGTAATTCTAAGTTGATTTATAGAGAAATTTAAAAGTCTGTTTCCAGTTTTGAATGATAAAGTCCACTCCCCTCTAAAAGAAAATACCCCAGCCCAACAAGATGGATAGATGCAGTTAAGAGAATCAAATTATGATTACTTTCAAGTGTAATATTTGATTTCTCTGAAAACGTGAGAAGTAAGAATGCAGCTTTCAAAGTGTAGTGTACCTTCTAAGTGCGTACACTTTTCAGCTTTTGCTTTCCTTAGCTTTTAGAGTTTTTTAGAAATTATCATTAACATTGTCATTTTCACATTAACAACTTGCATCATCAAAAAATGCAGAGGTTCCTGTTCTATGGCTACAGAGTGAACTTGAAGATTTTTCATCATGTATCCAGCAGTGAAATACCTATTTGATTATTTTTTTTTACATGTGATACTTCGGACGTAATCCACTTGTACCTGAAGAAGCCAACTCCAGTTTCTGTAGTTGATTTTACAAAAAAGTTTTCATTCTTATCAATGTTGTTGCTATTTTTACATTACTGGCGTAGTAGGAGGTCCTGTGTCTCTTTTATTTTACACTCTACTTGATTCTTTTTTTGCGTGAGACAAGAATGAATAAGAGGTTCAGTCATTTGTTTCAATGAGAAGGAGGATTTTATGTAATACCAATGATTAGCATTTAATAGTTGACAATTTTACCACAGAGGATCCAGGCTGGTTTCTTTGCGTTCCCTACAGATTAGCGCTCTGAAAAGGTTACATTTCTGTATATCCTAATTTTTCATTGTATATCAAAGCTTAAAAGACTTTTAACCTGTCAGTTCTAACTTGACCATGATTATTGTTCCATTGTTCACCATTTTGTGTTGTTAAGGATCACCAAGGACAACTTTCTTTCCTTTTTTTGTCGTTGCTCCGCTGTCCTCACCTCAGTTTTACACACATCACTTTGTAATTGAATATTTTTGTCCCTGGTTCAAATGCTATGGACTCTTGACACATTGGTTGGTCAGTATCAATGGGAGCAAGTGTGATCATGATGAATTCACGCCTTTTTTGTCGTGTGTCAGAATCTATCAAATAACCTGGTTTTGTCAGGATTTAAATCATTTGTACTGCGTCTGCATTTAAGAGGAAAAATGTTTATATCTAAACCGAAAGATCAATCATTTCAAATCTTCTCATATAGCTCTCGATGTCTCCTATGCTCATCAATAGAGTATGCTGTGAAGCTGTCTTATGCGAAAATGCTGTAACTCTACTCGTAAATTTTGCATTTTCCTACCACTTGTGATCCTCTATTTCAGGTGGCCTAATTGCCACCATGCTTTATTTTTTCATTTTACATTTTAAATTCTCAGCGTTAAATCAGTTTTTGGAAAAATTAGCAATGGTATTTGTGTCCTTATATAATATCATACTGTCAGAAAACAATTGGAAAAATGTAGAATGGAGTTATGATGTTTTCACTTTTGGCCGCAGTGTCAGCAAGTGTTAGTCGGGTGAAATTATTTTTAGCCAGCCAGGAATGTTTTCTCTCTTAATTCTATCTTCTTACCTCAACTCAATGTTATCTCTTGTTTGTAGATGCTCACAGACCTTGGACAAGAAATAAAAGCAGCTTGTGATCAGTTGGTTCAAATGGATGTAAACTCTGAACCACCCAAATTGCCCTTAGATGCTCAAGTTTCCACTCCAATTTTTGAATTGTACTTAGCCGTTCAGGAATTTGCCAGGTATACTTTTAATTTGCTATTAAAATAGTCTGTTATTTACCATATTTCACCCTTCTGCTGTTTCTCAAATAGTAGAATTCTTCGACCATCGGATCTTTTTTTGTCTTAAAAACTAAAAAAATTACATACTTGCTTATGTAGATTTAGTTTGAAACAGCGGAAAGGTTAATTGGTATTTTGCAGGTTCAAAAAATTACACTTCTTTCAGCTTTAGGATAACTCATTTGCTAATAATCGGTAGTATTTGAAATAAATATTTTCAAACTAAGGTCTTAATTATCTTGCATTATTTTATTGACCATATTTAAAAGAATAAAAAATAACCCCATTTAGAGGGGATATCATTTCATATAGTCCTAGAAACAGTAGATCTTACATAGTTGCTTTCATTATAATGAGTTTTTTTTGTTTTGTTTTCGTTGTTTTGCTTGTTATATCTGAAAATGTTTTTTTTTCCTCTCTTGAACAGCATGCGTGAAAACTTACCTGATCATAAATCAATGCCAGTCCAAAACTTCTATCAATGGTTTGAACCCGCTGTAGATAAATGGCTAGATTTAGCAAAAGTGATGGTAATTTATTTTATCTTTTCTTCTTTCAAAAGTACTTCTTTGTTAAAGGAATAAAAATGAAAACATAAAATTGAAAATATTGCACTTATCTCTTCTAGTATTTTCAGTATTACTTTTTGAAATATTTTGTATTTTACTGAAAGTCTAAGATTTAATATTATATCTTTCAATAACCAAAAACAAAGAAAAATTAAAAAATTGCACTTATCTCGCTGAATATTTTCAGTATGAATGTTTTGAATTTTACAAATCAGTTCATCAGTTGAACATTTCGAGAATGGAATTCAGTTCCTTCAAGCAAGAGGGATTTTTGATACCATGGTTTTTTCCTTCGTACAATGTTACAAAGAATGTTATAGTGCCTCTGATTTCGTATGAAATTAATGTCAAAGAACTTTGCATGAAACAAAAAGGGATTACACGCCAGCTGAAATGTCCTTTTTGACCTCCTGAGCACAATCAGTTTGAAATATCTTACGTTCTGTAATCGGCTCAAGAGAAAAGTTGGGCTGAAAAATAAATATTTCAGAAGTTAACAAGTCTACATCTTAAATGTTAATCATGAGTAAATACTGCCAGTTTCTTGGACGGACATTCATTGAGAAGTTAACTTGCCAAAGCCCCCCATGCTGAAGTAAGAATTTCGATTATTCCCATAGTCAAAAAACTTAGGAATGTGAACGCGGGCGTCTTGGCTGGCAAAGAAAGGAGAACTCTCTTTGGTAGCGAATCTTGTGTTGCAAAATTTCCACTAAAAATGCATTGAAGTGGTAAAAACCCTAAGTGCTGAAACTTGATAGGTACTCATATGTATGTATCTCTCAGGGAAAAATAAATATTTTGGAGGGGAAACATGAATTATTATAAATAAAATCAAATCTAGATGCTCGATCATATCAGAGTTGCATTTCAAGAAATCCCTTCTTGAAAGCGAACATTGATTGTTCTTAGTAACAACATCTTGTCAGACCAAATAGAGCATCTAAATGTTAGTGAGTAATTTTGGGTGGAAAAACATATTTTTCCCTCCCTTTGTTTTCAAAATTTTTCTTTTTTAAATTTAATTCCAAGTTTATCTCATTTTTTGTCTTGAAACTTGGTAATTACCTTGTTTTGCATTTAGCTTAGTAATGCTTCCGTTGCCCCCCTATTTAGCCTATGCCTTGCTAATTTATCCATTTTCTTAAGGAAGAGAAAAAAAAATGAGGCTTGAATCCCATGAGGCTGCCTAGTTTGACAGAAAATACAATTTCTGCTGCAAGACATTTTGCAAATCTAACATTCATATCAAAAGAGAAAGATTTAAAAGGCTGTTTTGTTGCCCTGATAGAATATGGCTCCTGTATAGTCTGAAAATGAAACAACGGACCGATGGCACTCCTGTATAGTCTGAAAATGAAACAACGGACCGATGGCAAGATATAAGTTTAAGCTTTCTAATACATGTTTCTTCACCAAAATTTCAGTTAGAGTACGACTTGCTGAAGGAGAAAGTAACATGTATCATAATGCTTAAAGTCGTACCTTTTCTACTGGTCCACCTACTGTGTCTGAATACATTTTCTATTTTCAGGTGATTTAAGACTAATTTTTTGTGAGTCTTTGATTCGCTGTTACATAACAAGGATACAGAATTACAGGAGGATAAGATTTTTTGGAACAGTAGTACTCATCTTTTATTTTAATTTTCAGAATTCCATGGCATACATTTGAAAGATATTTCTTTTGCTTACCATCTTAGTTTACCAAGATCTATAAAGAAAAAGCTTCAATTGTATATCTTAGGCCACCTGTAACTCCCAAATGATAATTTTTTCACAAGTCTATATTCATTTAAATTCTCAAACAATTTTCAGTCTGAAATTCCTTTGGATTTTTTTATAGGCCATGCAACGAATTCACAAAGCGATGGAACTCAATAAAGTATGTAGTGGCGAACTGATAGTAAAGCACACAACTTCTGCCATAGACACGAGTGCCTGTTTTTATCAAGTGAGTACCATTTTGTCATTGTTCTGTAGTGAATCTTGGAGGTGCAGTTTTAAAATCCATTGAGCACACAATCTTCTCAAAGTTTCTCTTAATGGTTAGTAATGACCCGGAAAACTTTTGAAAAGTCAGGAAATTTTTTCTGTGATGAATTAAAATACTAATTTATTTTTTCTATACATCTGCATCAAAAAACAGGGATCTAAAGATAGTCATCTATGTTTGCATGGAGCACAACCTCAATCAGTTTCTTTAGTATGGTCAACAAACTCTTTGGCGTGGGTTCATCCTTCATATATATGTGTCTTGATTTCATAATTTTTAGTTTACAGGTGAGCCTTATTCAGAATTAGAGACCAATGCCCTCTGATTTGAATAATTAATTAAGTAATTTCATTTTTAGTGTGATTTCTGAAGAACAATGCACTATTGGCATCTTTCATGATACCAGACCTAGGCCAAAGACCTTCGAAACCGTACCGATTAAAGGCTGTGGATTATGATAATGAAAGCTGTTTAGTATTTCTTCCCACGGTATATAAGTATTTGTGCATGTATGTACTTTCGTCTTTACTACTTATCCCTGCTAATTGAAAATGTTTTTGTACAATTTTTTTTTTTTTTGTTTACAGATGAAAGAATTCTGGAGGCATTTAGCCTGGCCTGATTTGGTTGGTTCTTACGGTTTAGTGATGAAACTATTAGACGTAAGTGTCATCAATACATTTCTATTCCATGAATACCTACTCTTCTAGCACTTATTGCTCTATTTTTAGGTACATATTAAATTGTTTCATCGGTTATTTTGTTTCCAAGTTAAGAGGCTCTCGACTTTTTTCGAAGTTTCAAGTACATACGCCAACTAAATTCTTCGAACAATTAGGTACCTTTTTCAATAATGGTCTCACTCCAATAGAGTGCTAAATGCTTAACTAGCTGCAATATCTTCATTCCTAAAGCTTTTCATTCAAAACTGAAGGATCAATGAAACCCCAAAATAAGAATGTAGAGGAATATTTTGGTTGTAATGTAAACATCGAGGTAGGATTTATATTAACCAAATCAAGCTCCCAAAACAATTGTTTGGATTTTAATATTTTAATAGAGGGAGGTCCTTTGAAAAATTGCTGTCTTCTATTGATAGCAATAGTTTTTTTCTAGCTTTGGCTCAGTTTTTGGACCTTTCAAAATATGGTTATCAAAGAAAAGGCGCTCCATGTTCTTAACTTTTACCCTTTTCCCCCTAATAGTATTACTTACCGTTTATCAGTCTCTCCCATCCGAATTCCATCACAGGACTACTAAAGTCTGCATTTCTCACTATCAATTTGAAAGTTTTTTTCAGAAGTAGTAGTTATTTTAATGTATAAAAAGTTGAATTATGATGAATGATAGGCCTATTTTATTCCAGTATAGTCTCTCATTATCAATCTCTCAAAGTTTTCATAGTTTTTTTAGCTGTTATTTTTCGTTCAGTAACCGACTGCCAAAGCAAATTTTTTTAAATTTTATTTTTAATTTAATTTTTTTGTTTGGTGTAGAATATTTGCCGAGGTGCACACTATTATGCTCAGCTTGTTCAAAAAAAGCTACATGACTCTGGATACTATGAAGATAGCGGACCGTTCAGAACTAGTGATGAGGTAAGGATATGTATAGGTACATTTAACAAAGTGAATCATCGATACCATCACCTTTAAAGAGGTAGAAAATGGGCGTGTGGGGAGTCAGGTAGAGAACCATTTTCAGAAAAGACCTTGAGCTTTTTTATCTCTTCTGCTCTCGGTGTTGCCCACATTTTATGATTGGCAGTGGGTTAACGTTTCTTGCTGCAAAAGTTCGTTAAGATAAAATGGCAAAAGAAAATGTTGATTTAGGCAGAGTTTCTTAAATTTGAAGAAAAACGGCAACCGCTCTTACCATATAATTCTGAGTGAATTTATGGCAAAAGCAAAAACCAGTCTAGAAAACATTAAAAAAAAGGAATATTTTAATGTTTTTAAAATCGAAAATTAAGACTTTCATTTTTCAAAACTGGTACAATGATGTTTAAAAAGCTAAAGAGAATTTTTTTTTTAGAATTTTAAATCCTTCATTTGTCAGTATTTTATAGTGATATTAAATGTAATGATGTTTTCCGAAGAACGTAATACATTTCAAGAAAGACAAGACATTGGTGATGTTTCACAGGTTGAAATTGGGTTCACTGTAGATTTCACAGGTGGGTATCAGCACGAATAAATGCATTCCAACTCTTATGAATGAAGAATCAATCAAATTCTCTCTATTTTTCAACAAATTTTCAAAATTGGTGGAAGAATGTCCATTTTTACACAGTCTATACATGCATTTACTTAATTATGTGCTGGAGTTGCTAAAATGGGACATTTCATTTTTTGTCACGTTTTTTTTTACATTTTGATCCTTTTTTCTGATAGGTTTGCACTGCAGTGAATGACTTAGAGTACGTGCGACGAGGACTCACCGTGCTACCAGATGAATTACAAATAGAAGAAATACTCGATGCCGTTGAACAAACGGGTGACACCACCAATCGTTGGCGTGACGCAATGTACGCCCTATTAGACACAACAATCAATCAATTAGAGGCAGATGTCTTGCTCATCATCACAAGAATTGGAATGAAGGTTTGATACATGAACTCCATAACATATTACATAAGTGCGTCAGTAGTGTAATACTAGAGTGGATCAATTGATTTTTTTCTCGGAATCATCTGTGGTTAGTTGAGATATTCTCATAAGGTAAAAATGATGGACACTCATCCAAATTGCACCAACAAATTTTAACTCTCTGATAACCCAAATTGAGCATTATTAAGTTAACGTTCCCTCTGATTTCACCGTTTATACGTTTGTTCATTAGTTTACGTAGCGACTATTCATGAATGGAATTTTTGTCTGAAGATTAGTGAAAATACTCCAATGCAACACAAAAGAAGGCCTCTTTTCGAGACTGAACGTAATTGAGGCATTCTTTAACGCTCCAAAATCAGCATTGAGTCCCTGAGGTGAAAGCTTTTGTGGTGTGCAGAGGGTGACTTCTTACTGAGACATACCTAAATACTCGTGAACTCTTGTTGAACGGTGTTGTTGTTACATATTTGTCATTTTTTTCAGCCCTTTTTCCTAATTTTTTTTTTTTTTTTTTTTTTTTTTTTTTTTGCAGATGAGGCCGTCCCTGAAGAAAGCTATTTTTCATTTAGCATGGTCTCCCGACTCATTGCCAACGTACGATGCCATTACTCCTCTACTAGAATATTTAGATAATCATCTTTTATCTTTAAACTCTATGTTGCTGCCACGAAACTTTGAGCGGGTTCTAAATAATGTTTGGGAAGTCTCTTTATCTGAGCTTGATCATCAAATGGATGGCAATGTTGGTGACAAAATGGCTGGTTTTTATGAAAGACTGTATGAAGCCTTAGATATTTTGGTTGATTTTTTTCATGCTGAAAGTAAAGGGTTGCCAATGGAAATTCTAACAGGAGGTAAGTTTTTCTCTTTTTTCCTGCTCTACCTTTTTTTCAAATTATATATTTGCAGGTCAGATCAAAGGCCTTTTGAAATGACATTTATAAAAAAGTAAATCCTTAGTAGTTTTAACATCTTTATGATAGTTCTATAAATATGAAAGATTCGTTCCTCATCAATGCCTGTCACTATTATGCAGGCTTTAATTTCGAATCCTTCTGTAAATTGGTGAAGCTGCAGGAATACGCTTCTTGGTTTGCAATGTTGTAGACTCCCCATCATACTTCAGTTTTTAAGTAGGAAAACACTCATAGTATCATGTCTTGGGAAGCTCTATGATTTTTCTTCTCTGCGCCAAGACTATTCAATTAAAATTTTAAAGCAATAGCGTTAGTTTGTCCTCCTTGGATAAAATAAAAAGAGAGCAAAGATTTTAAAACAGCGCAAATGGAATACGCATTCCTGCAGTTTCACCATCAACATGTAGACTGCACCAAAAATGGGTAGTTGAATGAATCAGTATGTCAGATTATTTTGTTTCAAGTTCTCAAATTATAGCTCATTCAATATTTTAATTTTGAATTTTAAGAATCATGATGTAAAATCAGTATCTGGAGCAGACGAATTTGCAAGGAAGCACCCTAAGTACATAGAACGTCATTTTTAAAGTATGAGGTTTAAAATAATTATCCTTTATGAGATTCAAAGACTGAATCAGTCTCAAACTTGAATTCAATGATGTTAATTGTGGGTTTTGCACTTCTTATTTTGCAATTTGATATAATTTTGACTCAACTTCACTCAAAACATCTCCTCGCGCAATTTTGCTGAGATAGCAGGTTTTTTCCTTTTTGCTTAATTTCATTCAAATAACTGGATGCAATTTCGTCAAGTGTGGTTTCTCTCTTTACAGAGATGTACAAAGCTGTAAAACTAAGACTGCAATATAATAAGACAGACACCGAGACGCTAATCTTGCTGTACTATCAAGATCGTTTGCGAGAGCAGTTAATGACGGAAAGCACGGAGTATGGAGTCCTCTCAGTTCGAGCCTACTACCATCATGATTCTCTTTGTGTAGAAGTTTTGAATGCTCGAGATGTAATACCTCTTGATCCAAATGGTGAGTATCCAAGTGTTTTTTTCATCTTACTGTATCATCATGAATATCATTTAAACTAGAATGTCTCAGTCTCTGTAGAAACTTGTCCAAAGGTCAAGTACCTAGACAATTGAATCGACTCATGCGAAAACGTCCGTCGTCCAATACAGGGTTGTAATTGCAGTGGTTTCTTTTGCCCCACGACACTGATAAATAAAATTGATCACTTTTGTAAACGTTTAATTATACTTAGGGGATCATTCATAAAATTGTTCTACGTTCCTAACATCTTAAACCGCCATATGTTTTTAAAAGTTATTACGCAACCGTCCACTCGAATTCTAAAACACTTTATTGGACATTGGACGTTTTCGCATACACCGATTCAATTGATTTATAGAGATAGATCAGAATTATTCTAAACCAAACCTGGTTTGATTTTTATCATCACATTAAGCATCATTCTTTCAGCTAAAATTCCGTGAAATCAGTACCTAATGAGAAGCACATGCTCCCTATTGTTTTTTACCTTTAACAAATTAAGTGAAAGGAAAAACAAGTGAATTTAGTAGAAGTGAATTAAAAGAAAACTTAAGCACATTGGATAAAATGAAAGCTTGGCTCAAATTTTCTATTGATTAAGGGGTGCTGATAATGATTTATAAATTTTCTAGCTATATTCTTCAAGAGATAGACAAGATTTTCCTTAAATCACGTCATCTTGTGTTTAGTATGTACTACTTTTTCAAACTCCTGTCTTTTCTGTAATATTTCAATTTTAACGTATTTTTTTTGTGTAAGTTTCCAATTACTATATCAGCAGTCACATTGAGTTTCGCCCTGCATTTTTTTTTGTTTCAGGATTCAGTGATCCATTTGTAATTGTTGAGTTGCTTCCTAGATCTCTCTTCCCATACTGCTCTGAGCAACTGACAAATGTTCAAAAGAAAACTCTCAATCCTTTGTTTGATGAATGTTTTGAATTGTAAGTTTTTTGTTTTGTTTTGTTATTAAATTCAATTTTATTGAAGAATTAATTGTTTTCGCAGATATTGCCAGTCTTCATGATTAACTAATTTGTTTGGGTCAGTTGCAACCATTTTTTAAACTCTACTTCTAAATGTAGGGAGTGAACTAAGCCTATAGGAATTTTTTTATATCATTTTTAACCCTTAATAGAACCCCTAAGTTTCCCTAAGGAACTCTGCTTTGAAAATACCAAAAATGGGATCTATCAGAAATGATATTTTTGGCGGGCTGTGATGATATAGCCAGGCAGGGGAATAGCATTTGCTGATCGGCTGAACTCAGCTTGAGGTGTTATTTTTCTACCCAGAACCAAACTTCATCAGGCAAGAAATTGTTTGTTTTATTTTAAGCCAATTTATTACCTTGAGTTTCGTTTGTTTTTATAGCTCTGTCACTCTTGAGCAGTGTCGCACAGACGGAGCAATGCTAGCGTTCACAGTAATGGATCATGATGTGTTAACAGCAAATGATTTTGCTGGTGAGGCATTTTTATCATTGGGGAGCATACCAGGAGTCACCAGTGCAGGCTCATCAGACAATTTTCATGGATTGAAACATGTGGAACTGTGTCTCATGCACCAAAAAAATAAAAGTAAGTGTTTTAGAGGTAACAAATTAGCCAAAGATGTACACGTCATCCAGATATCAAGGTTCTCTCTTTTATGTCTTCTACATTACAACAGAAAATTGAAATTGGTAAAAACATATGTCATGGATACTTCTCAGCTTTAAAACAAGCTTAAGATTTTGATAATTAGCGAGAGGCCCACCAGCAAACTCAGTTTTAATAAAATCACCCTCCGTTGCCACGATGTCACATGCTCACCTTTAGGTGCATTGGCGGATTGCAACCTTGAGCTACAGATCCGTAAAATGTAAAAAGTATCGGGAGGAGAGTCTTACATTCACAAGTTTGCATTTTAATGGGTCAAGAGCGAAGACATCATACTTAAAAAGATGCGTGAATTGGCCAAAAAGCACCGTTTGCTACATTGTCTCCAGAACTAAACAGCTGGGGCGCATCCCTTAGGCACTATTTCCTCTCAAAAACCTTTTCCCCCTGTTTTCTTCTCACTATTTTTTAGTTTTTTAAGGGGTCAGCCGTTTAAATATCGAAAAAGTTGAAAGTAAGGGTCATCCTAATGTCTCCTTTCATAATATGCAATAATACTTGAACGCTGTTGGGCAAAGCAATATAAATTTTTTTGGTCTCCTGCAGAAGAGGCATAATTGCTATTGTTCCATGAACAGGTTTTTGCGAATTTGTTCATTTACTTGATTTCCTTTCTCGTCGGTGCTGTTCATTTTATTCACACATTTTTGTTGATGAAAAAAAAAAAAAATGGAGCTATGTTTATCCTTGAATAATTCTTTTCTATATGATTCCTAAAATCTTTGCAGTTCTGCAAATCTTCCTCCAGATTTTTCTAATTTTGTTTCGCCTTTTATTTCTGCTTTCAGACCATCCTGTTTTACAAGCCTTAGAGGTGAGAACTTGGGACAAAGTTGCTCAGGAATTTGTCAAGAAACAAAAACCACGAATAGCAGGATCCTCTTAAACATAGGTTAGTTAATTATTTAACTATAACTCCATTCTCAGTGAAGAATTTGTTAATATTTTTTTTTTTTTTTTTTTTAGAATAACGTATACGTATGTTAAATGACTGATCAGTTTTGTGGTATATCTACTGCTGTTTTGACATTAATATCATGTTTGGTTCTAAGTTTCCATACCTGTATGTTAAAGAAAAGGTCCATTTCTACCCCATCAATCAATTTTCTAAACAGCTAAACTCGAACTTGAATTTTTTGTAAAAAAAAAAGAGAAAAAAAAGAAGAGAAACGAAAAAAACCCAAGTACGTATATAAGAAGAACTTTGAAACTAAAAATATACCAACAGTATCTATGGGATAATCATGTTTTCGTTTCACTGTTTCTGGTGTCTTTTCGGAAGAAAATACGGTCTTTTTCTTTTCCAGATCTCTTTACAAGACCCCACTGTGTACAGCCATTTACCCATAAAAAATGATCAGTTCTGGAAAATTGTGTCCCTCTTGCTTCTCATCCAGGTCTCTCTCGTTCCTCTGGTTATTTAAACGTTCAAATTTTCTGTATTTATTAGTCAAAATGAGGGTTTTTTCATCAAATTTCTCATGGATTACACTCAGCATACGCTCACCTACTTCTAAGCGTTTATTTAAATATTTTATGTAGGTACTGATTTCACACATATCTATTTCATGGGGGTGTACCATTTCATCTTGGACTGTTACCAACAGTATCTGGGTACTATTTTCGTGAATTCGTGATGGTGCTATTTTTTTTTTATCTTGTCATGTTTATTTCAATATTGCTATCTCTGCATTTTTTGTCTTATACCTACCCTATCTAAATCTATCACTCAATGAGCAACACACTGCAGCCATTATGCTATGATATAAAAATGATCTTCAATATTGCGTGACGTAGACTGTCCCACACCTCAAGTTTGGTCCTATAGTAGCTGGAATGGAGCACTAGTAATATTGTGAAAAATTAGTGGTTGATACTGAAAGTTTCGCAATGATTTAGAAATGAAACCACGTAATAAGGGTAATTTTTCATGGAAAAATGTGACAAGAGATCCTTAGTGGGAGTGGTGGAGTGAGCCAAATTTTCTATTGTTCATCTCTTTAAACCATTTTTATGGTGTGTCAATGCTCCATAGTTATTTTTTTCTCATTCTTATTATTTTCTCTACGCTTTTTTTAATTCAAAATCTTATTTTTCCTTACCTACTTTATTCAGCTTTTCTAACCTCAGATGGTATTAATTTTAATTTAATTCTCTTGTTTCCCGGGGCTCATATTTTTTTTCTAAATGTCGCATTGGGAGAGTTTCCCTTCCATCATCCATCACTTTGTAACTAACCATTGAAAAAAAAATCAATCACTGAAAACTCTCTCTCTTTAGTTTATTTATTTTTTCAAAATCAATACACTCTGCTTCGTTTAAGTATATCATTTTGAGACTCTTTTCTAAATGCAATACTTGAAGTGGTATTATTATCCCTTTTTTTTACAATGCCATAAAAGGGTGACAAGTTCTTTCAAATTTAGGAAAATAATCTGCATAAGTTTTCCTGAGATATGAATAGTTAGGATTTTTTTCCCCCTATCAAACTAAAATGGACGTATTTATGCGAAAAGGCGCTAAACGCCATTTCCAAACTTCTCAGTAAAGCAAGTTTGACTAAAACAATTGGCGTTTCCGTACTAATGGACCGATTTTGGTTTACTTTAGCTTGTTTGAAAGCTGAAGAGTTCCTCTAATTACGTACGTTGCCAAAATTAGGAAAAAATGCATATTAAGCGAGATATAGGGGATTTTTGCACGTAGGTCCATTTGATTTAAAGCGCTAACCCGGATTCCGAATTAAATCAAAAGGCGCTATCTCCACTTGAATCACTTGATTGACGCGCGCGCGGCGAAGCTTGGTGGAAACTTGGTGAAATTTAGTATCGGGGGGTATTTTTGGACGGGAAACTCGAATTTCGGGTCAAATTTTGAAAATTCAGAAATCCAAGATGGCGGACATGGCCTAAAATGCTATCTCGGCCCCTATCCAGCCGATCTTGGTGAAACTTGGTATCAGGGGGTATTTTCGGACGGGAAATTCGAATTTCGGGTCAAATTTTGAAAATTCAGAAATCCAAGATGGCGGACATGGCCTAAAATTCTATCTCGGCCCCTATCCAGCTGATCTTGGTGAAACTTGGTACCAGGGGGTATTTTCGGACGGGAAACTCGAATTTCGGGTCAAATTTTGAAAATTCAGAAATCCAAGATGGCGGACATGGCCTAAAATGCTATCTCGGTCCCTATCCAGCTGATCTTGGTGAAACTTGGTATTAGGGGGTATTTTCGGACGGGAAACTCGAATTTCGGGTCAAATTTTGAAAATTCAGAAATCCAAGATGGCGGACATGGCCTAAAATGCTATCTCGGCCCCTATCCAGCTGATCTTGGTGAAACTTGGTATTGGGGGGTATTTTCGGACGGGAAACTTGAATTTCGGGTCAAATTTTGAAAATTCAGAAATCCAAGATGGCGGATGTGGCTTAAAATGATATCTATTTCTTAAACAAACGCACTACTTGTCTAGAATGGCCGCCAATGAACCTGCGTAAAGCGCACGGGCCGGGTTGTGAAGGCCGGAGGTGATAGGAGCCCAAATATACCTACCTAACCTCAATCTGCTTTCCCGCTGCATCTTGCCAATGTGGATGAGATGTGGAAATTTCCACGTTTGTAAACTTTAAATATATGGCACTCTACACGGA
>NW_017556656.1:1032172-1070549 GCF_001854935.1 Bemisia tabaci
TCAAGTGGAGATAGCGCCTTTTGATTTAATTCGGAATCCGGGTTAGCGCATTAAATCAAAGGGAATTACATATAGTTCCTTTTGATTTTATTCGTAATCGCTGATTCCCTGTTTTGCGATTTTTCAGGGGCTGATTCCAGGGGATGAAATTAGTATTTTGGGGGCATATTTACGTGTGCGAGCAGCCTATTACATGGAGAATCCAGATCCGTTAAAAACTGAAATTTGGAAATTTGGCGCTTAGTTCCCTTTCTTATAAATACGTCCAAATTACCTTGTACTGCCAAAATTTTGCAGTTGTACGTCCTATCGGGAAACTTTCTCTTGGATGTGTCCCTAAAAAGCATTTATACGCTCAAAATACTTCAAAATTTAGCAGCAAATTTTTTTTTCTGAAACCTGGAAAAAATCAACGAAATGCCAGTAAATTTTAAAGTTCTAACGTGTCACCCCAGATAACTTCTTTAACTGTAATTCTTTCTGTTAATTCTTGACTTGAAGTTAATTTAAGTCTCT
Organism: Bemisia tabaci; assembly: GCF_001854935.1. Lineage (NCBI taxonomy): Eukaryota > Metazoa > Arthropoda > Insecta > Hemiptera > Aleyrodidae > Bemisia > Bemisia tabaci. The sequence goes on from NW_017556656.1 coordinate 1,032,689, forward strand.
AAATTTGAATTTAAATTTTTTATTTCAATTTCTGCGCATAAATTGTGTATGATGGACCAATGTTTGCTCTACAAATTACTCAAAGGCTGCAAATAATTTAAAACGCCAAAATTTCAAACATTTCATAAATTTTTTACTTTTTAAAAGAAGCTCAAGTGGTGAAGGTTTTTTATTTTCTTTCTTATTTTACACGTAATATGCTTAGCTATTTTCTTTGTAAGCACATGTACTGTATGTTTATTTGAAAAGTCTTAATTTGCTTTTCAAGTTTATTTGCTTGTATCGACTTCTTTGTTATTCCTTTACATTCTTACCACTACAACTTGAAATTACAATGAGTGCAAAAAATGGACATCCCTAATCAAACAGGGTTTTTTTCTCATCACTTTATATGTACAAGAACTGTGTCAATCAATTTGCATTTATTTATCTCTATTAACTTATCTATACTTTGTAATTTATAACCAGCAGTCTTGGTTTTCACTGCTTCATCATTCAGCCATGCTTTTTATGCGTCTCTGTGTATGTAACCATTTTTACTATGTAATTTTTCAAAATTACATTTCATCAAATTTTAAAGTTATACTTACCCAGCTATCCTTCCCCTGCTCTATTAACGTGTTTGGTCAATCAGTTTCGCTCTTGAGAACTGCTTTGATTCGGAGAAAGCAGAAGGCTTCCTCTCATCAGAATTATAGATCCATGAAAGGGTTTTTTTTTTTTTTTTTTTTTTTTTTTTTACATTTAATGCGTTCAAACAATCCCTTTTGCAGAGAATTAACCCATTGCCATCTCTCAGAAACTCAATCTAATTGCTCTCTCAATCAGTAATTACTGCACTACTCTCGTAATAGTAAATTTAACTTGCTCTTCAATTAACGAATACACTACACCAATTCATTGAATTTGCAGGAACCGATGCCAAGCAAAAAGTCGAGAGTGTGTCTAAATTTAAGGGAGCATGTAGGTTATTTTTATGTAATTATTATTATTGTTGACATCAGAATAAGGTCCAAATGAAACAGTTACTATATTTATGTAAACCTCCTGTCTGATAAGTTTCAATATTTTTTTTTCTTGTGTACATTTATATGTAGGTATTTATAAAAAAATCAATTTTTTGTCCAATGTGAAAGTTGAGCAAGTTTTTATTCAAATAATCATCGCTAATCAAAAAATTTCGTTTGAACAAAAGTTATTCATTTCAATCAAATTGAGCTTTTAGTTTAAAAAAAAAAAAAAATTCTCACAAAAAATCGAGTACTTGGCTATACACTGTTAGGAGTCAAGACTTTTTTGAAAATGTATGTTAGCATTATGTAGAAACTTAAAGAGCTGACGTTATGATGTTAAGTTGGGTGGGTCTTTCATTCAGCTCTTCCATCCAGCTTCAATTCATTGCTCCTCCATTGATCTAATAAAGTAAAACGCACTACTGTTTTCAAGAAGCAAAAAGATTTTACCCAGATCCAACCTCGTTTCTGTTGTTATTTTCTTATTTTGGATTGAATTGCTATTTTTTCTAACTGATTTCTCAGAAATATTAATGTACGAAATAATGTAAATTTTGTCAATTTTTAAAAGTATTTTGTTAAAAACTCGATTGTAAATAAATTAAAATGAAAATTAGCGTGACTGTTTGCAGGAGAAGGAATCTTGTTGACAATGAACTTGAAACTGAGTCATAAGCACTCTTGTGTGAAGGAGAATTTTACATAAATTTTGGCAACGTTAAAAAATCCCAAAAATCTAAAGCTTGAGTAGGATTATGATGGTTTGAACTTTGCTGTTTAAAACCTGAAGTTTTGAGCTAAATTGAACTGAAATTTTAATCTATTGTGCTCAGGGCCCAAAATTGTCAAATTCAAATGCTTCTACGTTTTCAATCAAAATGGAAGTAAATCAAACTTTTCGCAATTATTGAACACTGAATCTGCAAGTTCTCTGAGTCCTCCCAAAGGGACAAGGTCTAATTACAATTTATCATCAAATCCTCGTCAACTATCATTTTACTGGATTACAGTTGTCATAGCTATTGTTGACATGTTTCTTCTTTTGTTTTCTCGTGGTCCGACAATCCTAATAAGTAGTTATGAGCCTGTAATTATGATAAAAATGTAGAATGAACAGAATTTCTATGTACATACTTTTCAATGTCAGAAGCATACGCGTTTATAATCTAGCACTTGAGGTCAGTGCTATTCATATGTCCCCTTAGACCTCATAAAATTCTTACTTCATTGAAAGGGAAAGAACAAAATCTACCATACCAATTACCATAGATCAATGAAGATTACTTCTTGGCATTACTGAAAATGTTTGAAATGCCTAATGAATAGCATGTACAGTACTCAGATATTTTACAAATCTGGGTTTCTTTCCTTTTCTTCATATCCTTGTATTGTTGAGATTATCAGTTCAAAGATACCTTTGAACATATTTGATTTTATGGTAAAAATATTTTTTAACTCTGATTTGGCGCCATTTACTTATTTATTTTATGAGAATGTTGAATTTTTAAATATTTATGTTTCTTTATGTAAAAATGTGCATCGTGATTTATTTTCAAGCTATTTTGCAATTCCTTAATGTAAAAACAATTATCATTGAATAAAACGTGAGAATCTGAAACTTGAATAAATGAAATGAAAAACAATTTGTGTACTTGTTTTCAGTTCTCTGTGCTTAAATTAAAGTAATTCTGTACTGGTCTTGTTTCATGAGAGATTTCTAAATTCTCTCTTTAAAACTTTTCATCCACAGCTACATTCAACGTTGACTCAATTCAATCATCTGTCACTGTAAATCTGTGTGACTTTTTAAAATTTCAGAGAAATCTTTTCTGAATTCTTTCAGAAAAGTGTACCAAGATAGATATTCTTAAAATACCTTTTGGAAACACTACCATGACAGTGATGTTTGACGCTCATTTATGTCGGATTTCAGTCGTTTTTTTTTTAGGACATAACAATTGAGAAACTCGGCCATTTTCAGCAAACAGCAATTTTTAGAAAATTAATTTAATATAATAATCAATAATAATATCAATAGTTTCAAATAATATCAGAGCCTCAGAAGGTTTTTTAAGTGAGCTCATGTTTGCTGAAAAGCCTTCTTTTCTGTTGAACCAAGGCATTTTCACTAGTCATTGCGGAAACTCAAAATCAACCGGAAAACTGTGAAATTAGAGAGGATTGTGCTCAATGTGGAGCTTCAGGAGATAAAAATGTTTTTGATGTGATCTGAACGAATGTTCTTCATTTTTACCGTACAAGAATATCCCAACTAACCTCTAATGATTCTGAAAAAATTCGTATTCAACCCCCTGTGTAGTGAAGGGAAAAAATACACCGGAATTTCTTTACCATTTCCTGATTTTATTCAATAAAGGACAAGGGTAAATGCTGTGCTGCAATAATTCTTCTTAAACTCGATTTTTTATCATAAAATATGAAGATGTGTACCAGTTAGAGTAATGAAAAGAAGCTTAGGATTAATTTTCAATGACTTATGACCTTTCAGAGACGCTTATTATGAAATTTTAATCATTCAGTAAAATAAACATGCAAGAGAAAATTACAAAAATAATAAAATGGAGGTCTATTGATAGTATATAATTTATTGCCTAATGTGTTTTCAAACTAAAACTGTCTAACAACAAGAGAACTTTTAAAATTTTAGCCTGTAGGAGAAATGACTTTTGTAAAACAGCAAAATAACAAACAGAGAAACGTAAGTAACAATATAAAATTAAACATATTTACAATAATATATGCATGAATAATACACGTTGCAACGTAATTACAAATTGATAGAAGGACAGGAAATTTATGGCTGCTGCACTCTTACTCTCAACCCGAGGATACAGGACACCTATACTTACAAAGACAGATCAAAAGGAAATAGTGAGAAGGAAATAGAGAGAGCGGTAATAAATGTTTTTCGAATCTTCACTGCTCATAGCTGACCAGTTGCAGGTTCTATTGTTATAGATATCGAAAAACAAAAATAAATAATTAAATAAATAGATTAAAAAAAAAATCAAAAGTCACACACGAAATGAATCTTTTATTGCCTTTAAATTTTTCAAATATTTAAATGCGCTCGAGAAATCCTAATATGCAAAGGAACTCATTGACAAGGGACAAACAAGGTCAGTTCATACCTTCTTACTTTAACTTTTCCATTAAGTAATGCCTTATGGGTTGTCTCTTTCCATAAATCAAAAACCTGATTTCTTGTGATGAATTGGAGGCAATGATCTGCACTAATCAACTCATACTTGTGCAAGCCTGAAAATACTTTTAAAATAATGCATTTTGCTTGGAAAAATTCATGCTAAGTACTTTTTATAGCTGGGCGCATTTTTACAATTAACTTTCATTCTGCTCCTTTGTTTTTCCTTGTATCCGAGATTCTAGTCACTGCACTCTTTTTGTTGGGTTGAATAGACTCAATGCCTTGTTTTTCCTTCTTTAGATCAACTTTCGTTTGCTAGACAATCATTGAAGTCTCCTCAGGTTAGAAAGTGAGCGAACAGCAACAAAAAATTCCAGCTCTAAATTTATACATAAATACAAAATCGACTCTATTGAGACAATAATTGTAGGAAAGACAAAAACTCCGAGTTCGGACAGTTTATTGTGCACAATTGATCGCCTCAATAATCTTACTATTGCTTAGCTTCTTACGAAGATTCTTGTCCAGCTAGGGTATGAAATGAATTGATAAATAATTAGCTCTATCAAACCACTCTCCTCTTTTGGGTAAATCAGAAGAGTATTATCTGCAGAGAATGAACGACACACACTAGAGCAATATTGCTGGCATACCATAAGATAACACCATAAGATAACACCCTTGGGTGTCGGGCTGCTGTTGAGTTCCTCTCTCTGCTCTGAATGAGCTTTACTCTTAGCATCAACGAAAGTGGGAATTCTTTTCCTCAAAATTTCCCTTATAACCTAGTTCGAGTGACAGACAAGAACTCGGCAATTGACTGTCACCTGGGAAATTTTTTCACAGTATGTCACTTTGTGCCAGCGTTAAGGCTTTAGGGTGAATTGCTCATTTCCTCAACTCAAATCTTGATGAATACAGCTGCCTCTGAAATTTTGAATGAGTATGAAAGAAGCATTTCAATTCTACTGGAAGCTAGCGATGGCTGAGGAAATGTTAGACAGGAAGTAAATGTAACAATCGATGACTGAGCTAAGCTGAGCTGAGTTGAAGAAAAAGTTTGCACTCATCTAAATTGATGAGTACATTTTGTGATGGTTTTAAAGTCTGTAAGGAAATGAGCATTTCAGAATGATTTACATCTGCAGTGGAGTGCGACAGCACTGAGTGCCTATAGTGTGAATCACTGCACATAATAAGAACTGAGACACTGCAAATACTTCCTCCGCAAAATTTTGAATGAGACATAGTGGACATACCTACTGAAAACCGAAATCAGCAGTTAGAGGAGAAATTGATATTTATAGATTAGGTACATTAAAACAAGTCAAATCAAATTTTTCATCCACAGAATAAGTCAAATTGATGCACTAATTCTGGTTGGTAGCTGATAGTAAATTTAAGCATGTTGAAAATTACCCGGAAAAACTTTCCTTTTTTCGCCGAGACATCATAGTTCGTAGTTTCCTGCATGAAGGGACGTGTCTTGTCTGCACTGTTTCAGTACTTCTAAGAACATTTTATTTTTTATAGGAGAACCATCACACTAATTTGTCTGAGAATTTTAGTGTATATCCTAAAAGCAAGAGGAAATATCCCTGATCATTTCAGGCAAATTCGTTAAAAAATAAAGTGGCAGTAAGAGATAATGAAGCAGGGCAATCAAGGTGCGTTCCTTTGTGCAGGAGACAAGAATTTGTTAACTTGTTTGGAAAAATCAATACACTTGGAAAATCCTATGAGAATAAAAAATGCCAAAATTATTTCAGTGAGCATGCCAACTAAAGCAGCTAATGGTTTTTGGGCAAGAGGACGTTTGAATTGACATACCCTAAAAGAGCTTATATCTCACTTACAAGTTGGTTTTGGAAATGTTCGATACATTTCAGGTGAAACTTAGACGAAAAAACAAGTTTTGTGTTGCTTCAGTAAGTGCATGTTTCGCTCAGATCATTGATTTTATTTTAAACATTTTTGGTACATTAGTGAGTATGAAGCTATGATTGGATCGCTGCTTAGGCTTTATTGAGGCTGCTTTTATTGAAGTAACAAGATAAATTTTAGCACTTTGGTTGATGAAGTCACTAATTAATCATCTACTATAGCAAAGAAGAGTGAAAGCGAATTTCACTTAACGGAACTACCTGATAAATAGTCTTATGAGTACAAGAAACATTTAAAGATTTGTGTTTTGATTGAGAAACTTCAGATTCATTAACTGATCCTGATTATAAATTCAGACGAACTTTCTTCCATGTGTGTTCAGGGGGCTGGCTTTTTTCTTTTTCCTATGAAGCCTAACTGAGCAGTCAAGTTTCTGGAAGCTATAGAGAGTATTTCAAAACTTTTAGAAGAACTTAAAAGAAGAATCTGATGTATCTCATGTGAAATGCATAAAGATTTAACAGTTTTAACTTCTTGCATACCGTTTCAAAACTTAGTGTGAATCAAAATTGTACTTTGGTTTCAAAATCAAGGCTGGACTGTTGATTTGCATCTTTGAAACTACTTTCCATAAGGTGAACCCAAGTGATTTTGAAAAAGATCAGCCACAGCGTTGCAAAATGGACCACTGGACAAGGTCTTTTCTTTTAAAGGCATGGACCATGTAGCAGTGCAGCACAGAGGCAGTTTTTAACTTGGATCACTTAAATTCATCTTGATGTTGAAAGGTTAATGATCGAGTGGGCCTTTGATGTGTGCCATTAAAACTTATGATGTTATCGATTAGTGACTTTCTAATCCATAAAATTCAGCACATTGCTCAAAAAGCGATGTGGAATTGGGAAATAATGAAATGAAAAAAACAATGAAAGAAAACTTCTCCTCAAATGTAAAATATAAATTTTCCTATGATTCTTTGAAATTAGGATGATGTAACATTTTGAAAGTAAAATATTTTCCTTCAATGATTCAACAACTTTATCTTTATCAAGTTTCGAAATTGGAATGTTGCCTGATTTTTAGATCACAAATTATGAAATTGTGTCCCATCAGCTTAAATAACAGAGACTCTATGCATTAATCTTACATTAGTAACAAATTCAGCATCCAAAATTACTTAGAGAAGCATTTAATATTTCTCTTTTTCCTGGAAACTTTAGTGTATGCTGTTAACAGTTTAAAAGCTGGTGGGAAAGGAGAGGCATTAGTAAAAAAGCAAGAGAAGATGTCTGATGACAAAAAATTGAACTCGTAAGTTATCAACTGTGAGCGGTCAGCATTAGAGCTACGACCTACTCAGCCTCGCCAAAATGTCAGAAAGCAGTACTGAGGTGTGTTGGAAAAAGAGGAGAAATTTTAATAGCGTTTGTCTTCAATTTTTTGAGTGTTTTTTCACAGTGAATAGAGCGAATAAAAAATACTAGGGTCTGTTGATTTTCTATAGGTCTTCTTTTGACAAGGAGCAGCCCAGACAAGCCCTCATCAGGTGTAGAAATTCATCAGATTGGAAAAAAGAGTGTTAATCGTCTCGTTTTTCTCATAGGTACTTATCAAAAAGAGAAAAAAACAAGCAAGCAGTGAGCAGATTTTTCTGCAGTTTCAAAAGGTGACCCTTGAAAAATTATAGAATCCGTGTCAACTGTGAATTCCTTTCAGCTGTTAAATTGTTACAGAAAAGACTTAACTGTTAAGCAAGTGAAAGTAGAGACAAATCTTTCTACTAATACATCCTAAGTCTAGCCCTGATGAAAACTAAATGAGAGTATCGTTTCATTATCAACTGGTAACAGGCATTTACATACATAACGCAAGAATGGAAATGAACACTTGAGGAATAAAATTAAAAGGAAAACTAACATGTTTTCCTTTTTTAAAATTTAAAGTACCTACCTATTTAAGTAAATTGTAATTCTTCCTAAAAGTTATAAAAAATTTAAAAAATTGCACTACCTACTTGAAAGGTGAGGATCTATAGTTGGAGGGACAAATCTCTAATCTTTCCTTCCAATCTTTTAGAAATATTCAGCACTACTATGATGAAGGCAAAATTGAAAGTTAAAAACATTCCAATCACCAAAAATAATTTTTCTTTTTTTTTCGTTCAATTTTGCTAGAGAAATAGAAAGGTCTACTCATTTGCAAAAGATACTAAGAGCAATAAAGGATTAATGAAAATTCAACTGTTGAGAACCATTTGGGTGGACAAGTGATTTCTTCTAAGTTTGAAAAAAATCATTGACACACTTTTTACATTTATGGAGATTACAGAAAAGGTGAACAGTGAGGACATGATGGAATTATGGTTCTAATTCCGGAAAACCTAAACTCACTGATATTCTTGTTTTAAAACCAAATGACTCATAATTGAAGAAAGAAAGCTAATATTTAAAAACAAAAATGAAAAAAGATTGAACTAAAAGACTTGATTCTAAAGCTTTTCAACTTATGCAATATGGTGGAATAAAAATCGGGGATTTATTCGCTGACACTTTCAAACATGACAGGAGCACTCCTATCAAATTCGTACCACTGAAAAATCTTGGTATTTGCAATAATTCAATGAACTTACAGCAAAATTACATAATTTACATCCATGATATACAGCTACACTAAAAGAGCTGATCATAAATTTAAATAACCAAGTTTTGTTTGATGCTATTACTGAAATAGCACTCGCCTCGTGATTCAAGGGGGCAGATAGTATGAAAAGTAACTTTGAACTCTGCTTATGCAAATACTCCGAGGCAACCTGATATTCACTCAAATACGTACGTTAAGGTGACAAAACCGAGCAGATCATACAGTGCAAAAAGCTGTATTGGTAGAATTTGAAGGCAGGGCAAACACCTATACAGATTAATCCTCAGTTAAAATTATAATTGACATTTTTATCAAAGCTTACTTAACCTTGCCCAGTGAACATGGGTGACTAAGTAGTAACATAGGCAACAAAAGAGAATTTTTCTTTGTATTTGCAGAAGAATAATTAACTTATTTTTCCACCTGAAAAATGTTATGCACAGACCCACCTTTTATTACGACAAGTCTAGAAGTTTACTTTACACATTATTTGCAAGCTATTCGGTATGTATTACTCACTAGACAAAATTGACTATAATCAAGAAGGTTTGGAGGGTACTCCTTAAATTTTTCATTTGTGTCCTTAAATTACCTACAGTAAATAAAGCAAATAACTTAATTAGAATTTCACTTTTGAAGAAAGAAAAGGAAAAAAGCTTTTAAAAGCCCTGGAGAGCGGGGATGTTTGCATGATTTATTTGGTTTCAAAGACATTGGATCTAATTCTCATTCAGCAAAATCAGGTAGCATCCTCAGGTTCATAGCAAGATACAACTCGTAAAATGATGATTTATGGAAGTAATGTGGTAGTTATTTCATAATTTGTTAAAATAGCAAGGCCATACAACTGCTGGCATTTTTTTTTTAGAATCTTAAAATTTTTATCTTTGGGGTGATGGGAGGTGGAGAGGAGAGGAAGGACGGGAAAAGGCAACTGGAAAAAGAAGTTCGAAACAGAGGTCATACAACTTGTCTTAAAGTTTGCCAGAAAGTGAGGAAAGTCTTTAAAATCAACTTCCAATCATCTGCATAAAACGCTTGCATTAAAGTAGAATATTATCTAGTTGCTGTTAGGCCTTGTATTCTGTTTCAAACTGTCTTCCCTAAGAGTGACCCACTTATGTCATTTGGTTAATGAAGTTAAGCCCAGTAAGTGCTTACAATTTTTTTTGGTTAGTATGCTGTGCATTTAAGGACAGAAAACAGATTCATTTGTGTGTCATCTTGGTACATACATAGAATTTACAAGTTTTGGCAGATTCATCGCTCAACCCTATTGATTCATTTGGATTTGTTTTTTATTGCTAGGGGCTGATAGGAACACACACTATCTTATTCATGCCATGCAATTCATGATATAACAGTTATAAGATGCCAGAATAAAATTCAAATGATGAATCCAACGATTCACATATTGTTTTTCTTGTTTTCATGCTTGTAAAATTGAAACGACTCAAATGTGCCAGAGAACTAAAACTTAAAACATGTCATTAAAAGAATTTTGTATCACAAATGAAATGATCCTCTAGACACCCTTCAAAAATTAGAATAGATAACAGCATCAGAGCAACACTATGAATCAGAAACTCATCTTTCAAGCTGTCAAGAAAGTATGGAAATTTGAACAAGCTCCAATTTCAACACCTTTAGTACTTAGATGACAAGACCACATCACCAGTTGGCAGGAAATTTTGTCAGTGTGCGAAGAAAATCAGTCATTGACCCTATTGATATGTAGGACAAAATTGACACTGTTTTTTAATAGCATAGTATTGCTCTGATGCAACCGTACATGAATTTTTAGAATAGATAAACTGAGTTCTCAATGTATATCTTCTATCCTTTGGAAGAAAATGGATGAATAAGGAAAGCAAACAAAATATGTAAGTACTTATCACTTCTGCAATGAATCTAATGTAACAGAAATAAAACGAGAAGGCCCTTACGACTAGAGGAAAAATTAATTCTCATTACGACTAGTCTTTCAAAAAGCAGAAAAAACTAACCAAATATTTCCTTCAATTCTTATGATATAGAGGATGAAAGTGCTACAAATTCATTTTTCACTACAAAAAAGTGAGCAGACAATAAAAATATTGCTCTTTGAAACAATAGTTTGACCTTCTTTGAATACAAACATTCTATAAGCCACTTGCGGTTCTTTGCCAAGTCATGTCTTTCACTCATAATCTAAAGACGATTTTTCAACTTTTGAGTACGTGAGCAAAATTTTTCCGGACAGAGAACAGTCGGTAAAAATTTCAAAAGATAGAATTTATTTAAATCCGACCTTTGATAAAAAAGACAGGAACTAATGAGGTACATGGAATCATGTGTCATACCGATACCTTCACTTCCTTGACAAAAGAATACATGATCATTCAATGACATAGCGTCAAGACAATAAATTCAAGAATGAACGACTGCAAGGTACACAAAAACACATTTCCTTCATAAGAAAAATGATACATAATGATAAATCAATAATAAGTATTATACAAATTAATAAATACAGTGTACGTAATGCTCACAAGCAAAATATTCATATATTAAACAGGATATTTACAAAAACATACGGATAAATGTCTCTGCTAAAATAATAAGGAAATTCAACTATACAAGAAAAAAAACAAACTGAAGGATCAAATTTACAAACCAATACTTTAAGTTTTAAAATTCAACGATGAAATGCGTTAGAGGAAGCATAAACGAGAATTCCAAATCACGCATGATGACTAAATTTCAGCTGCCAGCCCAAAATTAGAAGTTCTGCTGACCAGCAAGTTCGATAGAACATTACATATTAAAATAACAATGAGAGATGATAGATTCTGGAAAAGAATAAAAGTGATTAAGTAAAGAGAAAATTGCATCACCAAAAAAGTTGGGGGAGAAAAAACTACGTAAGTGGGGTCCTGAGCACTGTCAAATTGTGCTCGTTCAAAGTTCAGAGAAAAATTTCTCCTTCTTTGGCATGATATAAAAAGGAGATGTAAAAATCAAATTTATTTCGATAGAAGCCATCCATTTTAGGTAGATGAGATATGCACCAAAGAATTCTGCCTGAGAGTTGTTGAAAAAAGTTTCGAGTAAAATTTTACGATACTGAAACATATTCAATCCTCTACTTGTTTCAAAGAAAATTGATCAGAAACTTAGGCGCTTGTTTCTCTTTGAATTCCAGTTTCAGGTGCAATAAATCAAGAGAACACATAAAATTCTAATTGTTGATAATTGTCAATGTTTCGCATAAATTCCTTCTCCATGATATGTGTGTAACTGAAGGAGAGGAAACCCCCTTTAATCAGTATGCAAAAGGTATAAAAATTAATTAAACTAAAAAATACAATGGGAAATACTTACAGACGATGAGAACTTGGAATTAAAACGGAAGAGGCACGCTGCTCAAAACAGCTCCTCCAAGGATAACAATCAAGATTGTCAAACATATTATTATCATGATTTTCTTCTGCTCAGAATAAGAAAAAATAAAAAAACACACAATAGAATTAAAGAAATGAATCATATAAGAAGAAAAGGATAGAAAAAGGGAGAAGAATTGAGGCATTTAAAAGTAAATAATAATAGGAAAAATAGGCTTGAAAAATTAGAGCACCAATCAGTATATGATATTAGAGTATTACATAACTGCTTCTGCTCGCATTTGCGCAATACCGAGACTTAAATGAAACTTCAAAACCTATTTTAATGGTAGAGTTAGACATTGTCATCACTATTCAATGAACATTACTTGGTCTGTGGCAGCTGAGCTAATTGTTAGTTACCCGACTAAAAGGATGAAAACTGCAGTACACGCATTTATGAGTTGAAAATGAATTAAAAGTATAGTGTGCAATCCGGCAGCAGGTAATTGATTTACTGTAATGACGTTTGATGGTACTGCTCACAAAAGAATTTTGGATATTGCATTAAAGGATAAAATAGTGGCACGTAAAATGGTAATTGAAAATGGGCCAGTGAACGGATTGAATCAAAACTTCACAAGACAAGTTAGCAACCAAATTTCACGTAGAAAAAATTAGATATACTGAAAATAGTGCTGTAGACAGACCATCATCAACAATATTGAATTATTAATTCATACTTATATTGTTTATTTTTCCATTATATTTTAACATGTCCTAAAAGCCATACTCATAGCGAGCGATTAGCGTTTCTCTTTTACATTAAAAATAGTGAATTTAATATTTCAGCCAGCAAAATAACCAAAATTAACTAAAGGAAAAGTAACTGAAGGAGATAAACTTACAATTTGATTTAAATTTTATTTCTTTTCTGATTTGCAGAGCTTTTAAACTTGTCAAGAAATATTCAGAGCACAGAAATTATTTAATTGCAGAGCTCACAGAAACTGGTTTGAAGCTCGTTTTGATACGAGAAGATTTTGAATGAGCCGGCAGTTCAACTTCACAGATACAAAAAGCGCTAATTTCTCCCTAATAAGTTGGATTAGAATATTTTCAATGAGTAGCTACCATGTTTCATGTTGAATATTGAATAGGAAAAATGTATTCTGATCCTTTATATCAGACCCTTTTAGACGGTTCATTCTTTAAAACATGGACTGTAGCAGATGGACTGCAAGCAAAAGCTAAAAAGCAAGCCAGGTACTAAATTTTCACGAATGAAAAAATGATAAGAAAAACCGCTGAGTTGTGACTTAAAGCTGTTTATATGTAACCGATAGAAATGATAAAAATGATAAAAATGAGAAGTTCGATGAAAAATAGAAATTATCAGTGGGATTAATTTGTCTCAAATTTGTAGTGCAGATGTCAACAAAAATTGAACTTAAAATGAGAGTACCTAACTAACTAAATTCAAATCAATTGAGGAAAGAAGAAAAATTTATAATAGAGAGGTGAACAAAAAACTTAACAAAATAAAAATTATGATAAGACTGGCAGAATTCGGAAATTAGGTAATGAACAAAGATTATTGCAAAAATGGATAAAAATTAAAAATAATGTAGCGGGGGGAAAAAATCCAACACAAATATGAAAATGAATTTCAATTCAATAAAATGGAAAAAATGATGAGTACAAATGAGGACAAAATTTAATGGTGATAGCTTTTATTAGACGTTTAAAACTTCACCATTCCGCAATTTAAGTTTTTTCCCTGATTATTATTTTGTAAATTACACGGAAAGGATACGATAATTCTCAGTTACACCGTGAAAAATGTTTGTTCTTTGAATCTTTCTGAGTAAAAGTCTCTAGGGGTACAAAGACCAATTATATGATTATAGAGGTTGTCATATTGGATTTGCACAGAATCCCCTTCTGAGTTGTTGAGAATCCTTCAGAAACAGAAAAACCTCAAAACAGAGAATTAATTCAATTTAGTTGAGTAGGATGGTGGCAGCAACTTTGGAAAATTTATTCCGATTCCTACAAAATCTGATCATTTAGAAAAGAAAAGAAAAAAAAATGATTCAGTGGTGCTGAGTATTAACATTGATGAATTGCTTTCTTTGTTGTTGCTTTTATGATACAAACTGGTGGTCATGATAAATTTTAAAAACTTCACCATTTCAAGGAGGGTGTATGGAGAAAATTGACTTCAACAATGAGTGACGAAGAAAAGGGACAAAAAGGAGAAACGTGAGTAGGGAGAGAAAAGAGAACTGGTCAGTCAGTCCAAAAAACTCATGTGGTGGTATATCCAATGAAGGAGTAATAATGAAGCAGGGTATCGAGTTTTTTTTTAGAATATTGTATTCACAAACTTCATCAATTTGTAAATAAACACTATTTCAAAAAATTAAACAAAAATTGAAACATACATAACTTTTTAAAATAATTTTCATACATATGTACAAAGATAGGATCTTTTCTCTTGATAATATTCTTTGGAAAGAATTCATCCAATTTTTTCTACACAATTTAAAATCCTTTACGCACAAAGGATAACTCATAATTGACCGTCTCATTGAGACAATTATTACTATCTCTCACTAAAAAGAAAATTAAATAAGAAATAAGAGCTCTCGCTTAAAACCTACGAAAAAGTTTAGAACACTCGACAGGTTGTGAAATTTTTGCTTAAAAGACCTATCCTAAAAGGATAAGCACTGAGAACGCAAGATTCGTTCACTGACGGATGTGCTGTTATATGTATCTCAGCCTAATAGCAAGCAAAAGAACCGAAAACATTGCTATTTGTAAAAGAGATACTCTTTGAGAGTCAAATAGCCATATACTATGATCATTCCTACTATTACAAATGATCCCAGAACAGTTGGGAAAAAACAAGGTACGCAAGAAGAAGCACATTGAAACTATAGTCTAATAACTTTACTTGTGCTTGATGCAGAGTGGGGAAGTGATGTTAATGGATAGCAGAATGTATGTTGCGATAACAAAGTCGTTAAGCCCTCCTTAGATTTCCCTTTATTTTTCTAAAAAAAAAAGTTTCCAACAAATTTGCATATATCGATTGCCAAAGTGCGTAACCATAGATTAAATAGACTACAGAGGCAAAAGCCACCGCCATTTTTATGTCATCGAAGGGAAACTGAATCAGTAAGTACGGACGAACAGTCCAGTGGTGTGTTTACGTTTGCAGCATGTCGACGTTCTGGAGAGGCCGAATGATAACGGAAACAGACTTTTTAGGAATTATAAGAGATTTTTTTACACTTGTTTACTGTTATTGCGGAGACAAACTGTAGAGTTGCTTAAAATTTTATGTTTCTTTTCAACTTTATACTTGTAGGTTAACCTCAAATCAGGTTTCAATAAGTACGGAGATTGACCGACCCCGGGAAGAAAAATGTTAACATTAGTTCTTACGGAGCTTTCGCTTCTGTTGGCGTAGTCTGCGTAACAAAGTATCTCTGCTTGGGTTGTAGAGCTCCTGTCAAACTACTTTATTTTTTCATTAAAAAACTAGTAGACATAATACGTACGACATAAGACGTATTACGTTACTTGAAAACTTCCTCGATTTTCTCCTCCTTTTGCAGAATATTCGATGGGTATTCCAAGCTGTCAAGTGACTTTTTCCTCTTTAAAAATATAAAATGGGAGCGGAAATTTGGAAACACCAGAATGAAAATGGTTTCGCACTTCCACATTCGATATATTTGCTTTCCAGTGATTCGGCATTGGTGGCTTTATTGATACTTGCTCACATTAGAAAACAGTAAATTTTTGGAATGAATGAAATTTTTTTAGAGTGTGTTTCAAACTTTTAAATTTTTTAAATTACATTTCAAACTGTTGCAAAACAGATAAACTTTCCATGAAAATTCAAGAATTTCTAGGTTTGAAGATTTATAAGTAGCGTTCTTTCAACGCTGTAAACAAAACCTACATTTCCTTTAAACTAGTTAAGTGCCTCCTGGCATTAAATAAATAATTAAAATGAAGGGGATCTTGAATTTAGTGAATTACGTCTTTAACTAAAAAGCCAAACCTATTGTTCAAAGCAATGCAAAGAGCTGAATCATCCTGAACACAGAAAAAAAAGAAACAATCCACCAATTGTATGGCAATGCTGATCATTGTAGACCAACACTAGTTTCACGCATATGTCAAAAATAAAATAAACAATTTCTTACTGGTTTTCATTATATAAATGATTTACTAAAAGGTTTCATTTTTTTTTAAAGTTCTGTTTTTATTCTCTTGGTGCTCGCAGACCAAAATACCTGAATAAGTGGCCCTACTCTATTGAAATCTACCAAATTACAATGCGCAAATTCATCTTTCTTAACCATGATTTAAGACTTTCCTACATCATAAAGAGTAACAGATAAAATACATGCGCTGAATTATTGGATACTTCAAAGTGATGATAGAAACTAAAAATCAGAATAAACAACGTAACTTAGAAAGAGCCATTCAACTCACTAAAATATTGAAAAATATCCGTTCCCTCCGCAAATATATTTTAGGATGGCTCATCTTGCAAAATTTATTTTGAAGGATAATTATAAAGATTGTTGTATTCACAAACTCTTTAAAATGAAAAAAAAAAACCAAGAAGGTTCAAACAAGTTAGTTCTGGTGGCTAATTCATTTTGGTAAATGGAGTGATACCACAAAATTAACAGTCCATCATTATTCATTATACTTTTCACTGAAACATATTGCTCTTGAATTTGAAGCTCTTGAGACCTTATTGGAACATAAGGCTTGTTGGTTATCCAGTCGTTTTCTTAATTACATAACCAATATGTGAATAAAATTCTGATCTATTGAGAGATTATTCCTTTATAACATTGCACAAGTAAAAGTAGAATAATTTTTCTAAGTAGTGCTAATTTAAAGTTTAGCTAAAAATGCTATATTATAAAATAAGTTAAACTGTACATATTCAAGTTTACCATAAAAAGAAGTAATCTAATCCATGGAATATCACAATATAAATTCAATTAAGAGAAAGATAATTAATTGTGACGATTTTTGAACATTTTTAAGGGGCCCAGAGAAGGTAATATAACTTGATGTAACACCCTTACAATAATGATGATTACGATAATATGAGACGAGAGAAATTATGATACACACGCAAGGTTAAATATGAAAGCTTCCTGGAAACCTGGCCATAAAGAAAGACACACCACGGACAACCGGGCTTTTTACTGAAACGAAAGTTTTCTTTCAAAGCAGACCTAGCGGAGCCCCACAATATGCCTCAAACTGTTGAACAATTTTACTTGTATGGACTATTGAAAAAATATTTATTTAAGAGGTTTTCGGAACAACAGAGTATGCGGGAATAAGAGATGCAACCCATCTCTAACTCTAGTCAACCAAAATTATTCTTCAGAATTAAAGGTTACAATTGTAGTGGCTCCTTTGAAACAAGGTACGGTTGAGAGAATTAAAGGGTCAGTTCCACTTAAAATTCGGCTCATTCTACAGCATTCCAAAATGATTTACTTTCACCTATATTCCCGACTCTGGAGGTAAAAGAGTACTTCACAGAACACATTTTTTCTTTTCCTCAGTGACACTAAAGACAATTTCTTCAATTAAACTGATCATATTTGACCATGAGACTTTTAAGATTCATTCGGTATTATTTTTCACTAAATCTGAGCTGTATATTGTAAAAATGTCAAGCCCGAGACTGGCACTGTCACTTCAGAGATTCATTCATACACAATTAATCATAAATGTTATTATCTTTGGGTTTTCTTTTATTCATGTCTTTGCTGATAATAACTATGTTTATCATCACTGTTGGGCTGGGTTAAAAGGGGAGAACCAAATGAGATTTTCCAGAAAACTGAGTATTAAGCTTGTCTAGAAGCACATTTTCTCCTACCAAAACTTTTAAGCTCATGAAATATATTTAGGAAGTAAATATTTGACTTAGAATTTGTTTCTTCTGACCTTCAAGAGGAATTAGGGTCCATACCTATTTTCCTTCATTTATGATCCATGTATTCAGTTCCTTTCTTTAAAACCCAGACAACTTTAGGTTGATTTACTTACGATAAAAATTTCAATTTGAACACATTATTAAAAAATACTTTGTATTCATTGTTAGATTTCTACATTTTATGCTTCTACAAGAATCCAAAAAGAGGGAAGAGAAAATATTCTGATTGAAAAAGTTGTATTAACCACCTGCGTATTTGTAGTTACATTTCAAAATCTCTGTTAGGTTCTGGCGTTAAAAAAGCATACGGACAGTTTACGATGTATTTTGAATGTGTCTTTTTTCTTTTTTTTTATTAAGTATTATTATTACTTTTGCTAGATAAAAAAAAATCACAGTAGTTCTAAAGCCCTTTAAATTTGGATGTAATAGTGCTTATAGAAATGCTCCATTTCGGATGAATCTGATGAACTTCCTACAATTTATCAGGATCCTAGTTTGCAGACAGTCTGATTTCTTTAAAGGCTTTCAGGCCAGAGGAGAGAAACATACGTCTTGAACAGACAAATTTTAACCAGAATTCTGCAGAAATAAAAACATACACAAGCCTAGTGGCATAGTAATTGACATGTTGGTACTTTTAGGAAGTTGAAAGCAGAGAATGGCAGAGTTGCCTATGAAACATAATTAATGATTACTAGAGACTCTGAAAGTAAAATGAGAAATATATTTATTAGTTAAATTATGAAGTTATGATTTACTCAATAATTAATTTCCAAGAATCTTTTTCAATCCTAAGATAGGCAAGAACTTGGTGATTCTTTAAATAAACTGTCACTTGAAAGATAAGAGGAAGAGCTCCAATAATAGACATCCATCTGATTTTGGCCTGCTGATGTGATGAAGATAATTATAGAAATTCAATTTAAGACTAATTCATTACACAGGACAGAAAAATCATTTTCAATTCACAATTACTCACATTTTAAGTAGGGATTCAAACCTTCATTTTATCAAAGGAGGCAGCCTCAGTGATGAGGTAGCTTAGAGCCATTCATCTTAAAGTCGGCAATTCAAGACTCTTAAAGTAATTGCAGTTGGTGGTACTAAGAATCACAGGTTGTTTGAACAAGATCAAAGAATTGTCACTTGATTTAAAAATGTCTAAAAACTGAAAAGCTCTTTTTTTTGACGCAGCGACTCCACCTAACCTCTTTGTTTGTCAGTAATGTGACTTAGGAGACCCTCATCAATTGATTTCACAATTTAGGCATACAACTCTTACCGCCTTTTTCCGGTCGTGTGATCATGATTTTGCAAGGAACAGTAATGTCAGAGTGAATGACTTCATTAATGCTATCAGTGACATGTTTGATAATGTCATCAGGAACAATAATTGATTAAAATAAAATCATTAGAGTTCTCAAAAATAGCTAAAATGTAAACTGGGAAACCCCATTAGAGGTATCGGGTCACTGACCTCAGGAAACTTTTGGGTATATTTTTCATTCTTGAAAAATTTAAATAATTTCAATTTGTTGCAAAAAGATACCTGGAAGTGCATGACAAGGAACGCGACTAAATATTCTTTAGATAAAAAAGCTTGTGCAGTGAGGATGTAGATTCTCTTCAACAGTCAGATGCACATAATGCAACTTATTATTAACTTCAGCTAACTTCATCTGATGCCTTTTCAGTTTGACTTGACGAACAAATCGAATCAAAATCAAGTGACAGCACAAAAATAAAAAATAAATGAACACTATTCTAGAAAAATCTTAGCCCAAATTAAAAAATCTAAGAAGTTGGGGAGGGCATAAAAATGTACAATTGTAATGAGTAAGCATATCTTCTATATCAATAACAATCTGTGAGCTCTCTGTACATAAATGCTAAATATTTCAAACTTAAATGTATTCTGCATCCGGTATTATAGGCTTTATTGTACAAAATAAAAAAAGAGGTAATGAATTAAAATTTAACTTAAATTAATCAATAAAATGTTTTGGCTAACAGGAGCTTGTGTAAAGAATTAAAACTAATAGATAGCTCCAGATCAACAACTTTAATTTGATTATAATTAACAATAAATGATTTATGGATAATGTGACCGGCCTTTATGAGTCAATATATACAATGGTTCAAATAATAGAAAACAAACGATGTATCTAAATAACAACATTATCACGTGGCAGATGATTCATCCAAAAAATGTGGCGAAAATGACAACTAAAACGATGAGAAAAATTATCAAGCAGATAATGATCAGGATCTTTTTCTGCAAAAAAATGAAAACAAAAAATTGTTGCAGCAACTAGGCATATGACATACTCATAAAGCAGCAACAGGTACAATTAAATCCTATTAATTCAAAACAACCCAATTCTATTCCAGTGTTTTAGTCTAAAAGAACTAATTACTTATCCCAAGAGTGAGATTTGTTTAGAAAGATGTGTTAAAATAGCATTTAAAACACGAATGAATGAAATATATTCAATGTAGTTCTTCCAAAATTGAAGTTCTAAGAATTGATTGGGCTATTTTCAAATTAATGAATCAATGATTTAAAGAAATTTAACTGATGGAAGGACTCTCGTGCAGTAAAAATTGCCAGACAAAATTCAGAGGGTAAAAATTAATATTCTAGTGTTTCCAAGGGACACAGGCTTTTCTAATGAAGAACACATGATTGAGGTTTGAAGTTGAGAAAGAAATAGAAATGAAGACACTTGTGTTTGTGTATTTACTTTTTCATCTACTCATGCTATGCAGAAACTTCACTTTTGGACAGCGGAATGTACCCGTAGCTGTCATTTTTAGCTGTCATTTTTAGCTGTACTGTCAGTATTACTTATTAAAGTGAAGATTAGGGGGGTAGACGACTCATACAATAGACAAAATGAAGTCAATGCAAAATAATGAAATTGAGGCAAACTGAAATTAGACGAATAAAAGGGGTGTCCTAGTTTGGGACATGGAAAGACTGGGTGTTACATTTGCAAGGATTGCTAAGTTAAATCGTGGAAAGGATGAAGGGTAGGACAATTTTTACTGCACTTAGTTTAAATTATAAGAAAATGTTTAAAGTAGTTGTATCAATGACAGAATCAAGTTTTGGGCAATATTTCATGTGCTTAGAATATACTTCTATGCATATAGTTACGAATTAATATTTTTATTGCTTGAAAAATTAAGTAATTTCTTCCAAATCCTTGAAATAAGAGGAGGTTCGTATTTAAATGAAGGATAGGTTTGCACAGAATAGGCAGGACAGTGAGAATGTATCTGCTGTCCCTGATAGTATGATTTTCATGAAATTACATAAGATATGGACTGCAGAGCATAATAGTTCTTGCACTTTCCCCAGATGGTGAGGGTAGTTAGAGAAGATTCTGTTTTTGAACTTTCACCATTATTTTAGGAGAGTTCTAATAGTTGGGCATATTAAATTGAGGGAGAAGAGTTTTGTAAATACTCATGCTCTTAAAAATGGGAAATTTTAACGAAAAATGGCTTGAAATCAAGATTCAAATCTTGATCTAGTCATGATACAGCTACCGAGAATAATCGTAATCCTGAAGGATTGTTCAGTGCTAAAACTATCAATACTATGAACACTGATTGATCAGTTTTGAGAGGAATATATAGTGATCGAATGTGATAAAAACAATAAAAAAGACTGCACAAATTAATTTCTCTTAGTTACAGCAGCTGCCTTAACAGTAAAGAAAAGAGAAAAAGGTTTGCTGCTCACTTCTTCAAGATAACATTAATTAAAATCCTTCTTTCCTCAAAGAGCTAAACAATAAATTTTAGAACCTTCGTCAATAGTGTTATGAAATATCAATGTTCCAACACAAAACTGCAATTGACAATAATTTTAGGCCGCCAAGTTGTTTTATTGCTGTGAAAGCCAAAGGTTTATATTTTGAACATCTGACTCAGCTTTTTTAGTCAAGTTTTTTTCTGCTGAGGGACGAGTTTTATTTTAGCTACTAGCTTCGATTATATTTTGGAAATCTTGTTTTTCAACACTCAGCGGACTTTCTGCAATGTCAAGAGTTGAGAGCTAGAATATATAATTTTTGCCGCAAAAATTAAGGAATAACATTGAGGTAAATAGCAGCCATATTCATACATAATGATGTATGAATATAGGACACTTTTCATTTTTACTGAAAACTTTTCAAAGGCCTGGGTGGTGAGGAAGCAGTCTACAGCTTTGAATATTAAAACTTACACAAATCTTGAAAGGAAATAAACTGAAACAATGTGCAAGTACTTTTTATTGCTTTTATACAGTTGTGAGTTGAAGTTTTATTTTAAACTGAGTATCAGTACAAAACCAAACAATATTTTATTGCCTGCTGAAAAAATGTGAGCTACTAAACTGACCAAAAATTAACGATAAACTTCAGAGCAAAGGTTCTGTCTTCTGAATTTGTTTTTTGAATTCTTCCTGCTATAATATTGACTAAGATTTCCGTACTTTCCGACTGAAGGAGGATGCTATTTTTTCAAGGCCATTTACTATCTGACAAAAGTAACTTTCAAAGAATTAATGCATGGGTATGAATGGCAAAAAAAAGTATTTAAATTTCAAATCCCCCACACATATGTAACCGCTCAATTCAAGGTACTCAACGGTTTAAATGATTTTCCTCCTTTTAGTTAATTCAAGCTCAGTTTAAAATATTTTTCCAGCATTTTGATCATTGCAATAAAACGTTTTGAAAAAAAAAAAACAAAACAAAAAACAACAGCTGAAGACGCAATTGATTTTTAGATTAAGTTGGTAAATGCATGCACAGAGAAACCAAAAGTCAGCAAATAACTCATTGAATTTTGAAGATGCAATACAAAATGGGGGGAAAAGCAAATAAACTCAGAATTAAATACAAGGACGAGACGTAAATGGAAAAGAAAAGCTAACACAGAAACGAAGCAAAAAAGGCACATTTACATTGAAAACCCTATCTTTAGGCTTTATAGTGGTCCATGCATTTTCCAAGTGTGGTAAAATGTTTTTTACACAAAAAATATGTGATTTCAAGATGTTTCCCTGACATATACATGAGAATTTAAATGAAGTATATTACACAAGTAAAAATGGCCATAAACTTGAAGGTTTATTGAAACAGCGGACAATGCGATGACAAAGGCGTTAGAGGTAAAAGGGTAATCTTGAGGTAATTAGTTGACGATACATGTACCTTGTACCTTTGTGAGGGGCTCAGTTATACTTCTTCCCCCAAAAGAGGGGAGAGAAGAATTTTTCAGAGGTAAGTTGCATGTGTCATATTGACTTAGTTGCTTGTTTGCTATGACTGAGGGATTTAAGGTCTCTTTCAAAGTCTAATAATTTCTGGAATTCACAATTGTACTTACTTGACATCGGTTAAAAAGATCTAGATATTCAAACATGTTCTGAAGGAGGAACCTTTAGGCTCATATTCAGGGTAGAGATTCTAAAGATTCTCCAATGCCTTTCAAGCACATGGTAATCATCTGAAGTTATGATAGATGCTGGTTTTTACGGCATTGGTTAGGATTAATGGACTGAACAAATAAATAAGTTTTGCACAATGTAATGGTTGCACACACCTCCAGCAACCCAATTTTATCTTAAATTCGTATCAACTCATGATGTACTTACATATAAGTCATACCACATGGCACCAAAAAGAAAAAAAACTGTCAATTTTTTTAAAATTTTGTTGTTTGAATAGTGTTGTTTATAAAAGGTTACTAAACGTTTTCATTTTTTATCTATATTAGTTCACACTTGTAAAAATGGGCATTTTCTTACATGTCTCAAACCTTCAAGATTCACATGGTCTTGGAAAAATACAGAGCTACACACATAGGAAAAAAAGAGAAGAAAGTAGGTAACTATACACTAGCTTAACGACTGATAGGTATCATTCACATGCTAAGAATGTAGAAGCTGTAGAAATACTGACCACCTATAGTTGAACCGATTAAAAGATTCAAGTCTTTCTTTGTTCAACTGAAGAGATCTTATGTATGATAAACATCAAAAACAGCAATTAATACAGATTTAGAGAGTTATAGTTCCATTCACAAAAAAGAGAGCTGAGGTTGATAGGTTTGAAAACACTTCTTTTTAACGAAATATACAAACATCAAGTAAGTACCTGCATAAAAACAAGCTGTAGGAACTAATTGAAGTACAAAATTAATCTACTCCTCTGCCCTATCTCATTCCTCTTACGATTGAATAATTGAAAAAAAAATTAGTGATTGAAACATGTACAGTTTAATCACGTTAAACCACTTGTAAAACAATATGTCAGTTTCATCAGAAAAGATTGTCATTGGCATAGATGTTTTTTGAAATTATGGTCGAAAAGAAAATAACTCTCACTTTTTCATGCCTGAGTGCCTGTGTGTAACAAATTTTAAACAAGAAACTTTAATTTATTCTTTGATTGGAAACGCATTCATTTGAGCAGTGATTGTTGTCGAAAATTAAAAAAAAAAAAACGTTGAGGGTAGAAGAAAGGGTAGAGGTGGTTTGCGCTCGCTATCTCATTGTTATCCATGTAAGCGGAAAATCCATGATCAGAAAGAGTACCATCTCACGTTCAAAATTTTGAATGGTGCCTCAAACGTTTTAGAAGAACCATGCTTTACTCAGAGGTATATTTGAGGAAATGGTGCCTTGAACCCAATGGAGAACAATAGGGAGCTGAAATCACAGCTGATTCTCTTATCCGGTTTTTCTTTATGCGACCTCACTTGAACTGCATAATCAAAGTTTAATTTTTTGTTATGAGGACAGTTATGAATTAACAGAGGAGAAATTGAGGAGTTATGAAATAACAGAGGAGAATGTTTCATACGGGTTCCTTTTTCACTTTTGCTCCATAGGAAGAGGAGGGAGGTAGCTTCTATTGAAGATGGAATGACTCAAGAGACACTAAGCCCTGGGATAAAGCTAACAATTTATAAAACAAAAAAAAAACCACACATTCCAGAGGTCTGGTTGTCTGATTTACATCCACAGTTTTAAGTATGACAGAATTAAACACAAGTGAGGAATTTTACTTTTATAAATAGATGATTAATCAGCAGAAAGCATTCAGCTTCAAGGTCTTTTTCTTTTAGACACATGACCCTTAATAAGGGCAGCTTCTTTGGCAACACTAACACGTAGCATTGCAACCATAAAGAAACACTCACATTTTGAATTCAAATCCTCTGCATTACTGAGCTCCTTCACATTCTTGAGGTTTACTCTCTGAGTGTCAACTCACTACTTTGGAACTGAATGTTTTCCATTGTTCTAATATCCTTTTTTATGAGTCAAACATCTAATCCTTGCAGTAAACAAGTTGGAGTAATCCAATCTTTTTATTTAGTACACAAATTATCTACTTATGCATTGGTGCAAATATCATACATTTACATTAAACAGATTAGAAGAACAAAAAGAAAGTCACACAGAGTAGAAATATAGGAAGAGTAGAGAGTGACTGATATTCAAACAATGATTTCTAAAATAGTATTTAC
Source organism: Bemisia tabaci (assembly GCF_001854935.1). Taxonomy (NCBI): domain Eukaryota; kingdom Metazoa; phylum Arthropoda; class Insecta; order Hemiptera; family Aleyrodidae; genus Bemisia; species Bemisia tabaci. The sequence continues at coordinate 1,058,288 of NW_017556656.1, forward strand.
GCATTCCAAATGAGCACTTTTTGTTGGGTGAGTTTTGAATTTTTGTGGGGCTTCATTAAAAATGTCATTGTTTGAGAGTTCCTGGCGTTGCAGAAAAATTCAAGATAACTTGGAATTAACAGAGTGATGGAATAGTCATGGCATTATTTTTTCTCTCTTAAAGTGTACATGAGATAATGTACCGTGTAATTTGCTTGATGCAGTAAAGCAATGAAAAAGAGACTGTATTAAGAGTAATTTTTTTTTACATATTTTAGGTAAAAGGATAGAAAGAATTTGGTTCAAGTCTCTCACGAGAAAGAGAATCCAAAACAAATAAACTACTGAGAAAGAGGGGAAGAGAAGCTGAGACAGAAGTTGATAAAAATGTGTTTTAACTGTATATATACAAGATGAGTAAAATATTACACCTGGGAGCCACATTTTAAAACTCATTCTAATTCAGTAATTGGTAATGGATGGAGAAAGGATAGAAAAGTAACTTCAATTTGTTTTTTACTGAACCAGTCTTAAATGCTTCTTGTAATAATTGACTGTGATGCATTGTGCACACACACCAAATTTCTAAGTCGGTAAATTGTGTGATTTCTTTACTTTACAGTTAACGCAATCATTGCTATATTTGATTGAAATCACCATACATTATTGACACAGTTACGGAGCTTGGTTATAAAATGTTTCCTACGAAGTGCTCTCTCTCAATAGCAGTCTTCTACATAACAGATAAATGCACTGACCCCTTCCCCTACTAGGTAAATGTATTTTCCCTTCTGTCTACTGGATCTTTCTCCTTGACGGATGAATCCTCTAGTCTCTTGAGAACTGCTGCAGAGAGAGAATACTGCATTCCACAATAGCACTTGAATTATCCTTCAATTGACCAGAATGAACTCTGAAAAGCTCATTGAGCTGAGAATTGGAAGAGCTTTTTGTGTGATGTGTAGTTTAGACATAAACACTTCCAGAAGAAGACAAAGTTTAAAAAGGAACATGTCATTCAGATAATAAGCTATCTCTATTTTTACACATTTTGCGGGGGAGCAAAAACTCTATTGAAGAATATAAACCAACCATTCAATAAAAGTTTGAAAGGAAATAAGTTGTTTACCTCTGAAAGATGGCCTGGAGTGAGAGCAAGTAAGGCTCGATATTTGGGTAGATACTGCCCATACCAAATAAGTTTACACACATTAAAAGTGCAACAGGAGATCAGCTGTCTTTAAGTTCAGCATTGAAAGTAAATTTAAGAATCAAGATATGTAGTGAATCTTCTGTCACACTCTGGAGGTAAGAAAACTTCTTTGGTGTAGACTCAAAGAGTGAGGACGTTGATAATGGAGATTTTTTTCTTTTGAAATACTCTTGTTTGCTCAAATCCAATGTTCAAATTCGAGGAGATGAAATAGATTCAAAACTCAAACTAAAATGACTATTCAAACAAACTTCTTTTCTATTTTTTGGCAAAATATTTGCGTACACATGAAGAATAACCTTCCACTAATATTGCAATTTGTGAAAAAGTTGGAAGATGCATTGCGTTCAAAAAGACATGTTAAAATGGGGGGGGGGGAGAATTTGAATAAAAGAGATTCTTGACATTACTCGGTATTGCAGACAGAATTTGATACTGGGAGAATTAATTGTAAGTAAGGCTGTGAAGTCTGAGCGGGCGTAGAAACAACTATAGAAGGAAAAAACTACATACCTTCCTTGCTTTATTATGGTAGTCTTCAGCATTATGAAGTTCCAATCTTCCGGCTCCTACTTGATCTTTGGTTTGACTAACATGGAATTCTATTCTATCAACTAATTCACCCTAGAAGTGGGAGTTAGGCATGGCAAACGGATGGAGAAGAGGAGATGAACATGTAGATTGGTGGAAAGCAAAACACACGAGAGGAGAGACAATGACGTGTCCAGCCAGTCAGTTGCAAGATCGAGAAGAAGGACGTAGAATGGTGGTAGAGGTAAACGTAGCGTCAGTTTAGTAGAAGACAGAGAGCAATAGGAAGCAGTACAGTTAAACATAGCAATGACATCAATCACACAGGTGACCAGTTAACATCAAGAGATGACGATAATAATTAGGTACAATAATTTAGTTAAAAGGCAACAACGAAGAACAGCACAACAATGATTTGTAAGTTCAAATTAATTGAAGTCGAAAAATTAATTTTTGAAGACGTAGGTTGAAGAAAAAGAGAGAGATATTCAATAAAACCCCGGAGTTAAAAAACGAAACGATGAAAAACGTAAACAAAGAGAGAAAAAATATTGATGATGAACGACATGGTTAGATACACAATGAATTAATCAAGGAATAATAGAGAGAAATGACATTGATTCACACCCAACACACACAACACATACAGACAAACAGAAATATAAAATGGAAAATAAAAACAGGAGAAGAATTGTTAATATTAGGAATAATATAAAGATTAAAGGGTAGTAGGAGGAAATTATACGGCAAAAAAATGATACAAGAAAGTGAAAAATGAAATATGATTAAGAGGAAAATTGAAAAAGGATTAACGTAATTTTGTAGGTGGAAAAAAAAGGAAATCGTAAATAAAACAGAGGAAGCATGGACAAGGATTCAGAAATCGGATCATAAGGAGAAATGAGGATGGGAATTAATCAAAACGGATGAAGGTTTGGGGTGGAAAAAAGAGAAATAAATAAAATAAAAATTAAAAACAAAAACATAATTGATAGAACTGTAAATAAAAAATAAAAAGTCAAAAATAAAATCAAAACATAAAGGCTAACAAAAAACCGGAAGATCTAGGACATCTTGCAGACACTCAGAACAGATCACTCTAAAAGTACGTAAAGGTTTGTGGCTTACCCGCCGCGCTTTACTCTGATATTTTAATGCTTTCTTAGTATCTTGTGTTGCAGTTTGAACATAATCGACCGCATGTTCTACATGATATTCGATACGGTCAATCATTTCTCCCTTTCATTTGTAAATAAAGCACATTTGAATTAATAAATATACATACAAATGGATTACATTATATCCTTAAAGAGTGATATTGATTTCATAACATGTAACACATCACAGGGAGTATTTATGCTAAAATGAAATACGTGCAAATGGTTAAATCAAAAGGAACGAAGCAGCATTAAATTCTACATACATCTTTTTGATTTAATTCATTTGCACATAGTTCCCTTTGGCATTAACACGACCAGTTACGGTTATTGATAATAGGTGTATTTTTTGAGTCTGAAAAAATTCAGATGTTTTAGATTTTGTGGAGTAGCTTTGATAAACAAAGAAAATAGCTTGAATTTTGAAGATGAAGAGCGAAAATTGAATCAAGAAAGCTAATGATGCTAATAATAAGCTAATGATGCCTTTCCAGTAGACACAATTCCTTCTTCAAGACCTCATCCTTGAAGGAACATGGAAATGCTTAGCATCCTCTACCTTAAACGTTGTCTCATTATTATCGATTTTCTGTATTTGAGGCTTACATAAACGATTGATTAAAGTTTCGCTAAACTTGTACAAGCAGTTTGCGCAAGTCATATATTTTCCACTGAGTCTTGAGCTAAATTTTTGCAAAATTTGATGAATTTGTTTACGTTAACCTTTTGAATGTATTCTTGAAAGTCATTAGTGTTTTGAGATTTATGTACATTTTTGACAAAAGCTTGGAAATCATTTTGTCAAAGAATTTGACAGGTTGGTTATAGAGCCAATTCATTGCAATCATAGGCATCATTTCATTAGTATCAATCCACAATCCAAGGAGAGCGTCTTTTAATTTCAGAGTACGATTTAAATCATAGTTCCTGAAACTTTTGCTTCTCCTCAGAATGAAAAGAAGCTTCTGATGAATTGTGGTAGAAACCGATGAGGAAGGCAAAACTTCTGAATGAATTGGTTTAAAACGGCCTGCTCAGTTCTTTGACAAGGGATTTTGCAAGTTTGTGCCAATGCCTTAAAATACTTAGCTCATGACAATAACGTTCAAAAGTAACTTTAAAAAGTAAAACAAAACAATATTATTTTCCTTGCAATAAACCTTTTTAAGTGCATACACAAACTTAAAAGAATTTTCAGACTTTTTCAAAGTAATTTTAAGGTGCTTTGATCTTTAGGTGAGAACGATTATGGCGGCGTAGGAAAAATGCTCTTCTGAGCTTGCCTAGGGTCTAATAAAATATTAAAATAATGCCAAGAACATACTAAATCCCACGGTTTAATTGCTTACTTTCTTTCTAGCATTAATGATTAGCGAGGAAAGTTGAAGGAGACCTTATTTTCTGTACGACCTTTGTAACTGACACATTTTTCTCAAAGTTGATAAAATAGGTCAAAAAAATACACTCATATATGAATAAAGGCATGTATTTCAACGAGGCACCAAATATCAGAGATTGCAATCAAATTATCTGAAAGACCAGCTGGTTATTTATTCCCTTTTTTGAAATGAATATCTCATGGGAATTGAAAAGTCGACCAAATTCACTCACTGTAAAACTTTGTTTAGGAATGTACAGAAAATGAAAAGATTCATACTCTCTTATAAAAAATAATTCAAATACAGCAAAGGTAGGCCTCTGTTCAACAAATGTTTTTGCAAATTCTTTGCTTTTAACGCGTGGTGAGCTCTTATGTATTATGGGAGAGGCAATATAGTGAGCTTTTGGATTAAGGACCTCTCCAAGAAGGGTTTAGGCTTTTTAAGCACATACTCCAAAAAATGTCTATATTTCCAACTGTCAAAAGTATGGTTCCCTCAATAATATCTTTTGATGTAGAAATATTGCGCTTTTCTGTGTTTTCTTACCTGGTTTTCAACAAGCATAGCCATATCCATAAACATGTCATGCAACTCTCGTATAGAATTTTCTAATTTTATAATATCCGCATGTCTTGCTTCAATATCCGCTAGAGTTTGTTTTGCCTGCTGTGTTTCCATTATTATCTGAAAAACATAAAATTAGAATGGACTATTACACCAAAATAGATGAAATTTATGATACGCATGAGAATATTTATAACCTAATGCATATTCCCTTTGTATTTCCTTGTGGGTGCAATGAAAAACAATAAAATTCGCAAGGAGTCATGGTTTCGAGAAGTGGACTATTAAGTTCCAAGTTTCCATTGAGGCACTCACATATTGAGAGAAATAATTTTACAGAGGTAGATGCTAAAAAATTGTCTTCACATTGACTCATAACAAAGTAAAAAGATTGTCCACTCTGCTTTACTGTCAAAACAATTTCTGAATGTTGAAGAAGGAGGGACAGAGAATCCTATACATAAGTGAAATATTTGCAATGATGAAGTCCGTTGGAAGAAAACAATTACTTTTTGCTCAGCTTCCACTTAAGATTTAAATGTTCCATTAAAAATATGTGATCAAAAGGCTTGAACAGCTCTCAAAAAGATAGGTTAAAATAGGAATTTGTCCATTTATTTCAAATGAAGGAGGACAGGCTTAATATTATATGGGATAAATTATTAGATTTTAAGCAGGGTTTTGGGGTGTTGGGGTGTTTTTATAACGAGAAATTGTATTCCTCACCCCTTGAGTGAACACAGCAGAATTTCCTTGTTCTAACATTTCTTCTAATTCCTCATTTGTCGTTGTTCTTCCAGCTATATGAAACAAAGGTGAAGAAGAGACGTGATCAGTATTATATTATGTCTATTAGCTATGCTTATATATGTGGAATTTTTTACGCAATCCACGCTTTCAAAATCGCTTAAGAATTATTTAAGAAAAAGAGATAGTAAATCATTTGCACAGAAGGTGACTTTCTCTGTTAATCTCTAGACATAAATTCAAAAAAATTGAAAGGAAGTTTCGAGCAAAGTGCAGAGTAAGTGAGGAATTACTAAATATTTTTCTGCAGCAAGATGAGTACTTTGCCCTTTTATTTCAGATCATAAGAGAAAAAACAACAGGAAGGAATGAAAAAAATTACTTTCTAAAATTGGCTCACAGCACAAGATTTGCCTCACTTTTGTTGGTGTCTATAGACAGCAGATGGGGCATTTTTTTCGCCTGCATAAGTTATTCAAGGATAATGTTACTATCATCGTACAAAAGATAATCCCACCCAAATCAACGGTGGCACTTAAGATGAAATTAGAGGGTGCAATTTGTGGAACGACCACTGTTCAGTTTGGCAGGGGTGCGTGGCAATAAGGTGTCATCAGAGTGTCCAAGCCCACTATGAAAGCCACTTTTTGAAATACATAAAGGATAAATGTCTATAATCTTGTATGCTGTACTTTTATTTAAATTCAATTATTATTTTGATTCTCACTGCTGCAAATGTAGAAAGATGAACTGGGTCTGATACCTGCTTTTTGGAGTTAACAAACAAGATTGTAGTATTATCAAATATTTTCAAGTCATGGATTCAATGTAAACATTTATTTTGTTTCTTTCTCTAGTAGAATTTTCATCAAATATAGTGTCTCATGCTTTGTCTTCTGCTCAAATCCATAAGTTAACTTACATTAACAAACTTACTCATATGAGGCTATGCATGCCAAAATGAGTTTAAAATATTGATGAAAATAGCTTTAAAAAATGGAAAAAAATATTACTGAAACCCAATTCAATGTAAATGTAACTCAACTTACTGATTTCTAATTGCCTTTGTATTCTTCCTTTGCACCTTTCACGATAATCGGTTTGTGTTCGGTTATATTCAGTCATGACTTCAACAAACTTTCTTGATAACGTGGAGTGTTGAGTTTTGCGTATCCTTAAATCTGCAGACGATTTATTTGTATGTTCTTCTTGCTCTATATTCTGTTCAATCACTGAAAATATAAACAAGAAGGAAATTTGACCTCAATATATTTGAAAGAAGGCATAATTATTGATAGATCCTACATCAAAGGTAAATACAAAAAATGTATAACGGCGGGGGCAGTAATGACCTAGTTTAATTGCCATGTAAGTACTCGTAAAGCGCTGCTGTGACAAGAGGAACCCCTGACTAGGTAGTCATTAAGGTTTTCTTCGCAATTAGGCATGATAGTCATTGCTGCGCAGGCACAGAAACTCAAAACGCCTTCAATATTTTGAATATGCAGCAAGGACATCCGTCGAGCAAGAATAGTTGTATCCAGACTTTCACGCTTATGCTGCCGTTCTGGGGAAGAACGCCGTGCTGCATGAACCTTCGAGCGTTGAAAAATTTCCTTACATAAAATACGAGTTTTCTGGGAGACTTGGGAATATTGTCCAATATTTCGTAGTTTTTGTAAAATTTAAAAATTTTATCGGGGGAAATTCAGCGACAATTGAATTCTCATGTGGCATCTCTCCTTAGTACAGCAGCATATCCGTCAAATATTTTGCATGGGAGTTGCGAAATTATGATGTCTGGAATTCTTGAATAGTCAAATTCCACGATTTGTTTAAGATAATTTTTGACAGGAATTGGGCATTTTCTTCTCCTATTTCACAGATTTTTAGAGAAAAAACTAAATTTTTCTTCAAAGTTTCAAGCAAAATTATTATTAATTAATTATTAATCTTCTAGAAAATCGTGTGGCACCTCATCGACGTGAACCACCTGATTTAAGAGCAAAATAGCCTCGGATGAGAGTGGGAAAAATTCCTGGTATTTTAACATCGAAAACTATTTCCCTAATTTTCTTGGAATTTGTTCATTCCCTGATGAATTCAGTTTTCTCGGTTATTTGAGGCCCTGGACATAAGTTGTAAAACATAGAACTTCTGCTGCAACTTTGAAGGGGAATGATAGGGTGAGCTCGAGAATTTGATGACGCAGTCATAGTAGCCTTTAAATAAGTTAGGGTAATATACATAAATGCTTCGCTGCAAGTTGAGAGTAATTGAACTTTTTGCATACCTTTTAATTTGGCACGAACTTTGTTGGCAGTTTTTTTAATGTCGGCCATGAGGTCCTCCAGCTCCTGCTTGACTTCTGTAAAATAAAGCAAGGCAAAAAAATTAGTAAAATGTAAAACAAAAACAAACGAATCATTACAGTATAGTCCAGCAGTTGTTGAAACAGAAACGACCTTTGTGACCGAACACATACCTTTTCGTTTAAACGATTCCGAATACATGTCTCGCGGTACACTTTCGTCAGAACAGACTTTTCCGTCACGTTCAAAGGGTTGATAGAGGAGCAGGAATTGGACCGAGTTCATCAGAAAGAAACCAACCCACATCAGGTTTCAACTGGGAAAAAGAGGTTTGAAGTTTCATTTCTGCATAAGGCTAAATGTAAAAAATACACTTCAACCCCTCTTTTCCCAAACTAATATTTTTTTTTCGACTTTCAGTTTTTGGCAGGAGAAAATATACGGCTAGCGGAATTCGAACACTCTTAATTCAGTTTTTCGAAAATGTGGGTTGGTTCTCTTCTGAAAAATTCGGTCCAACTAAAGGGCGCAAGATAAAATGCATTACATTTTGCAATGAGGAATCACTATTTCTGGCCCATTTTAGAAACAACATACATGCCATTGGTTACCCTATGCACATTATGTGCTTTTATGGATGAGCCGGAGATAGAGGTTCCTTACTGCAAAATGTAATCCAGATGTGTTTGGTGGCGAAGAGCTGCTGCTTGATGAACGGCAAAAGAAAAGACACTGACGCCTCAAGGAAAAACACCGTAAGAACAGTCAAGTGTTGCCAGATTCCCCCGGTTAAATATTCCTTTTTGAAAAAGGTTGTCAGTTTGTGTTGTCAATATCCAAGAGTGATTCATTATTGCAATTGTCAAAAGCCGTCGTTTGTTAAGCACGTATTTTACTTAGTTTTTGGATAAATTTACTCATTTCTTCAGAGGAACGCTCATTTATGAACATTCTCGGGTATATAGGTTTGAGATTAGAATCTGAAAATTCGCAGTGACATTTTTTGTGTTAGAAGGTCAGCTAACTCTAAGAGCTCCATATTTTGACTTGTGCATGGGCTCCCTATACAGATAGGTACTCTAGCTTTAACCTTGGACTACCCGGTATAAAGATACTCTAGGTTTAACCTTAGAACACCCTGAATACAACAGATACTCTAGGTTTAACCTTGGATTACCCTGTATACGTCGTCTCTGCTCATCATGATTGAGGTGAAGGAGGGCTGAGCCCGGATTCTGATGACTCAGCATCAGTTCGGGACTCGATGGCGGATTTGAGGCATCTTGAGGCGAAGGGGGCCAAGTCCGTTTTGCTGATGAGCCCCAGATTACGTCAGAATACTAGCCCTGAGGGGCTCATCAACAAAATGAACTTAGATCCATTTCCTTCAAGACGCCTCATTTCGTCGCCTTTCTGACGTAAGGGTGTATCTCGATTTCCACTTGAGCTCTGTAGTCTATGTAAGGCAATGCTTTTCAAGGCTCACTGAGAAATTAAGATTCGCCCTTAGAAAGATGGACGATTCGAGGATAGCAGACAATGGCGGGAAGCATAAGGGGAGTTCGGAAGGAGCCGAATGCTAAGTTAAAGGACGAGAACGAGGCGAACTTGTTGCTGTACAGAGAAGAAAAGTCAATCAAGGAGCGGTCTGCCCGGGTGTATAAACGGTGGGGCTGGCTGAATTCGGGGGCGGTGGGGGACCGTCGGGGAGGAGGGGGGGGCATTGGCGAGAATCCAACGTATGCGCGGGGCCGGGTCCGGGGCGGCGGCCGGAATGCAGCGCGGGCGGTATGCACGAGGTGGCAGGCGCTGGATGCAGGGTGCACGGCGCAGAGTGCAGCGTCGGATATCGATGTCAGTCGGAGCGCCGAGCGTCGCGTCGGACGGACGCGTCGACTCCGGGGGCCACTAGCGCCTCGCGTGCCACTCCGCCGCCTTAGGAGCAAAAACAACCTATCAGCATTCCCATATTGCCAAAACTCCACCGCGACGAAATATACTCCATTGCCAGGGGAGTTATGGATGCATATTATTAAAACCCCGCAAAATCCTCGCATTGAACAGGATTGCCACAAAATTTGGAAAACGAAATTCCCTGACATTTCCCTGATTTCCCTAACACATTTTGGTGAAATTCCCTGACGATTGCAGATATGCCAGGTGGTAAAACGACATAATTAGAAATAGTTTTCAGGCAAAATTTGTCGTTCGGAATGTCAAACTCATTCTAAAAAGCAAATAAAGGTGACTTGATAATTTTTCCTGGACATTTCCGTCATTTTCCCCAACATTTCCCAGTTTCCCCAGTATTCCCTGACTGTGGCAACCCTGACTGAAACCAGTGGCGTGGCGTGCTTTGCGATAAATCGATTGTTATGCCATTTAAACCTGAGGAAATGGATCCATAAACACGGTGTTCGCAGCGAACACCTTCATAATCGATTCTTTACCATAGGTTTAAATGGCATAACAATCGATATACCGCAATTCACGCCACGCTACTGATTGAAACGTGAGTAGAATCCTCTGTAAAATTCCTCAAAATTTCTAAAAAAAAACCTTTTTATCGCGGAAATGTGGCAACGCCTGAATGCTCATACGCCGTTGTTCCTGAGCGCGGGAGCAAGCACTCGCGTTGCGCCAAGCTGAGCACGGTCGTGAGTAAGACGGGAAGGGTTGGTGGGGGGACGAGAGGCGGCCGGGGGGGGGGGGGGGGNNGGGGGGCGGCGGTGCGCTACGATAGAGAACGAACCTTGACCAAGGCAGTCGGCCTCGGCACTACACCCCCGCCCCCGCCCCGGACACCCCCGCGAATGAGAATTGAAGGTGCCGCGCATCAACCTAACCTATATTCGGAAAATAAGGTCTTTTGACTCCTTGTTCCCTGAGCCCGGATCAGATCCCTGAAACCCGATTTCCGAGGAGGCGCACAGTGCGGCACCCTTATGGACGATGCGGACAAAAATCGGCAAAAGACACTTAACTTTAAATAATGAAGATAATAGCACCGACATAGGAAAACCCTTTGGCACTATCAAAGTAAAACACTCGAGGAATAAGAAAATGTTATACCTCAGGTTTTTTTTGCGTATTTTTCGAGAAAAGTTCATTCGAAGTTGGCAACCTCGAATTAGCCCTGCGTTGACAATGTAAAAGCAACGTGAAACACCCAAACTTCAACTTCAAATATCTCCGATAGTCGCAAAAAGTCGCGAGATCTTTTTCGTAGAATTGAAGTTGGATGTCTGGGGATTAAGAAAATGTCAACCACCCAGAGCATTTTGCGTTTCTAGCGAGAAATCTCTATTTGAAGTTGACGTCTTTCTCCCGTGTATTTCTTACGGACCAGTGATTCCCGACCTATTTCCTGTCCACTTCCTACCCACATTTCGTCGTTTCCAGCACGAAGGAACGTAACTCCATTCCAAGGTTGCCAAATCGACTCGAACAATTAATTTATTTTACAAAAATTTACGTAAACAATTTTTATCCAAAATTGGTCTGTTTTTTGCTTAAAATCTAGAGAAAAATCAGGGAATTTTTTAGTCAGAAATGCCCTAGATTCTCTTCATTAATTGGCAATTTGCGAGGGGAAATTTGGCAACATTGAAATGGAGTTACGTTCTTTCGTCCAGGAGACGACGATTTGCGGTAGTTTTGAGCGGAAAATTTGAAAATGAACCATCATAGTGAGTCAGAAATATCTTTAAGATAACAAATTCCGAAATTATATTCAGATGTCGAGTTGTGAATTTTTGACTTTTGTCCACAGAGGGCCGCACTGTGAGGCGGACCGGGGCCGGAGCGCCGACCGCAGCAACGGGTGCTCTCCGCCGCCGACACCCATCGCCGATATTGCCTTCGATTATCCACTCAAACCGTTGCAGCTCCGCGTACATTTTTCATTCCTTTTGAATGTTCCCCGTCTGCCCGCGGATTTTTTCCACCATTTATCTGCGCCTCGACCCGCGGGCTCCTCCGGTGCTCGTGGCAATTTTTCACGGCGGTCGGGCTCCTCGGTGAATCTGCTGGCGGGTCGGAAGCATCTCCGGGCGCGTCGGATTAATTGTATTCCAGATCCGCGGCTCAAAGTCTCCGTCCCCCCGCCCGACCGCTGATAAATATTAACGGTGCTTTTTAGAGAAGGCGTGGAGAGATGCTTCCAGGAGCTCGTCTCTGGCTCCGACGGGACGGTCACGCGGAGATACGTACCGCACTGGACTGTGATCCCAAGTGCAACCACAATTGCGAAGAGTCACCTTTACAAGTCATTGAATTTCGCTCTATTATTAGCTTAGGAGGACGAGATTTTGACTCTGAGGATTGCTGCGTAAGTAAACTCGTTTTCATACTCCCTGCCAGATATGACGAAGCAGC
>NW_017556656.1:1070567-1093843 GCF_001854935.1 Bemisia tabaci
CCCCAAAAAAAAAAAAAAAAATTGCAAGGGTTGTTAACAAAGATGAGGAAAAGTATACCGAAACACGCAAAATATGGTTGTTGAAGAATAATTTAATAGAATAATTTAAAATTAGCGTCTCTCACTCTGTACTTCATTTTGTTGTTTACTATGTTTTTCTGCTAACCCCGTACTCTATCAGCTATTCCTACTGGTTTTGAACATTTTTCAACTTTTGATCAGATCCCTATAAGTGTCTTAGTTCGCTTAGTCTCTTGTTCTATTTCTCTTCATCATGCACTGTGACAATTCGTTACTCTAATTAACTTGTTTAACTGTGTTTTTTGTGTTTGTAACTGCTTGCTGAAGATGGGCTAAGCCCGAAATGCATCCAAGCTAATAAATTATTCTTCAAAAACCATATTTTGCGTGTTTCGGTATACTTTTCCTCATCTTTATCATAACAGCACGTGAGATGCGTTTTTCGGGTTGTTAACAATTGGTTGACGCGAGAAGACATCTGAAGAGTGGAAATCCAAAACCCGGTAGGCGTCTTCAGGTGTTGCTAGGCTTTTACACCAAGTGCCTTATACTGAAAAATTACTGAATGGCGGCTTCTACGTAGCAGCCTGTGACGAGGACAATTCAATAAATATACATTCTCGATGGTATATTTATTAAATTCTTTCATGTAAGTACCTGAGCTTCCAAACCGAACTGAACAACAGAAACCGCTTGGTTCCAGGAAGCGAGGGTAAGATTCCTAGAACCGGTAGTAAAGTTACGTGAACCGAACGGTAATCCAGGATTGCGCGAAAGGTCTAAGAAATGTAAGACGATTGCGCGAAAAAGGCACAAGGATTGCGAGAATAGATACCTCTACATCTGCTACAGGAATTCACGAATTTACAAGGAAGTTAATTTAAGGTAGAAGTTTGGCAAAACAGGAAATAGTTGGGAAATGAACGCACTTTTATGTTAACGCTAATTTAGGTTACTTTGTTCACAAGTCCCCGATGTCTTATCTTCTGATGATAAATGAAGTGAAAAGATTGAATAAGGATTGTGGGTATAAAGAACTTTCCTAACTTTTCTCGGAAAAAATATTTAATCCGGAGAAACGAGGCAACGTTGAAATGCTCATGGATTATTCTAACGCGAGTTCTAATAATCGTGCCAAACACAGTGCGCCCAGCGTTAAAAGTAGCGCCTGCAAGACTTCAGAAATACTTCACGCATTGCGCCAAACGGTGCGGTCGGCGCTGGGCCCATATTAGCGCCTACAAGACTGCATGAATACTTCTCGCATTGCGTCTAACGCAGTGCAGTCGGTCAGTTGGCGTGAAACGCATGTTAGCGCCTACCAGACTGTAGGAATTCGTGTCATAATTATTGACTTTCTGCTCCAGTTAAATTCGCGGAAACTTTTCAAAAAAACTGTGTGTAGTATTATAATAACATTTGTTGAAAATAAAACATAAAAATTGTGCATAACGTTGCATTCAGGGATAAATATACGCTCTCTTTCGGGTGCACCCATCGGGTTTGGAATCAATCCACACAGACCCTGAAATCCCTACAAACTGCATTTGAAGTTCTTCTTCGTCAAGCAGGGTGTCTACTAAACCAGGCTGGCCAAAAATCAGTACTTTTACGGTACTTTTTCAGTACATTCCCAAGAAATTCAGTACCTCTTCAACAGAAAAATTCAGCTTTTTCAGTGCCTTCATTCGACGGAATTCTAAAAATTTCAGAAATTGAATTTCTCGCTCAAATTGCGACAAAAATAACAAAAATTTCGGACCTCCTTGCAGAATTCCCACACTTTTTCATTGCTTCCGGACCGCACGTGACAAATCAGTACTATTTCTGGACTTTCCGAAACTTCCGGAATTGGAGACACCCTGGTCAAGCGATGATAGAACTGGGCCGGAAATTCCTCGAAGGAAATTCAACGGGATTCATCTTGACTCAAATTGAAATTTTCCTCATCACAGTTGGGGAACGGAATGAAAATTGCGATAGGGCAGGAGAGACTCCATGAGCATACGAATAAGGCACTCGATATTTCCATAGAACCTGGGTTGCGTGACGGCTAAGAAAGATACGATCAAAGTGCCGACAAGCGCTCGTTGCTTGCGATCTGCACTGGGGGCGGGGGGGGGGCATTGTGTTGAGGGGTGAGAGATGGGGTAGGAGTTGAACGCGAAAGGGTGGACGCGTGGACTACGAACGTCGATTGCGCTCAACCGCGCCCCCCGCCCGGCCTCCGGCGGTGCCCACGGCACCGGAAAGATTTCGCCTACCTGCAGCAGTGCAGCTACTTATGCCGCGAGCCTCTCGCCCTCCCAATCAATGCCTTTGACTCTAACTTATGATTTGCATGACTAATACCGATACCCACACTTCAGCTTCGGCGATGAATTAGACTCAAACCGGCACCGGAATGGGATCCCGCAATGGATGGCTAGACAAAGGGAGGGGAAGAAGGGGCAGAGGGAAGGGCAGAGGGAGGTGGGAGAGGGAGCGAGAGATAATGCTTCGTTGTGAGATTCGCGGGTCGAGAAACTCTTGATATTCCCAATCGAGGAAGGAGTGAAGAGATATTAAACTGTGCTCGAATCCGTTGAGAGATATTTCTATTGGAACCAAGAGAAACTTCCATTGAATATTCCCACCAAAAATTTGCACTTTTTTTTAACCCTCTGTGGCATGAATTAAGTTGGATCTCAGATTCTGGGACACTAATTGCATTTTGTAGCTTGCATAAAAAACATAGGGTACGAAATTTTTTTTTTTTTTTTTTCCCCCCTTTCCTTCAAAATTTTCATTTTTTGGGTATCAGTTATTTAAAAAAAGAAAAAACTATTGAAAATTTGAAAAATCATGCCACAGGGGGAAGATTCCATTTTTCATACCCCAAAAATATGTTATTATGAATTCGTAATGCTATGCCATTGAGGGTTAAAGAGTCATAAAGAGGTGTTCGATTGTTTTAGGAAGAATCCTGGTTGATTTACGTGGAATTTTTTTAAAAACGGCCATTGAAAAGAAGAGGTAGGGGTTGTTGAATGATACAAGCATTTCCATTCATTGAGGAAGAACCCCAATAAATTAGGTTACTAACCTAAATGTTGCAGTGCTACCACAATTAATTGGAATAGTCCGTGACAACCAACAATTTGGGGTGGTCCCAAAATTTTAATGGATAACCTCTAACACTTTTTTAAACCGTGGACTGAAATTCTTTCGCGGCAATTATTAAAAGGAAGCTCATTTTGATTCAGGCATTTTTCTAAGGGTGACTTGCTGAAGTGCGAGGGACACTTTAAGGAACGGGGCTGCGAGCACTAAGGAATTTGGAACCGGACCTGATGTGGAATCAACTTGAAATCCGGTTGGAACCGATTTGGAGCCAGTATAGAACCTGGTCCGGGTTCCATCGAAACCATGGCCTAGGTTCCGGCTTGAATCCATTGAAACACTCCGAATGTTGGGGTTCGGGTTCAGTTCGCATCCCTGTCCGAGAATCCACGCCTGACCTTTAGGGCTGACAGCCAACCGATAATATTTCATACAATCTATTCATCACACTGAAAAACGGTACGGATCTGTGAACCGGGCGAATGAACTGATGAGTGAATCGCGTTCCTGTTTGAGTGCCCACTCTTGAGCGACAGACAGGATCCGGAAGTTTCCGTTTTGAAGACCGGAACTTCCAGTCCAGGAGCCAGGAGACAGAGTGATCTGTCATGGCTGCGCGTCCGGTTCAGAGGTTCTGAGCGTTTTCCTTCGATGCAGAAAATACCAAGTTTCCGGTCGGACAAAATTCCTTCCCAAACTGCTCACCCCACAACATTCATCACAAAAACATAAGTGTTACTTCTCATGAGATACTGTTGAATCCCTAGAAAGCTGCTGCCTTAGTAGGCAAAGACTGTTTCTAGGATGTTCTTTCTCTGGTAGACACGAAAAAATTTAATACTAATTCAACGTACACGAAAATTGCATGCAAAAAAACGAGAAATTCGAAAGCGTTCCGCGTAAAAACAAACAAATTAAATGCGGCGAGGGATTAGTTAGCGGATTGGGAAACATAAATTCGACTTTTTTCTTTTCTTTTGCGATTTTCGGGCATTCAGGTAAGCGCATAGGCAATAGCATCTTAACAATGTGAAATGTGAAGGGCTCGGAAGTAAAAAGTGCATGTATTGCTGATACGATTTGAGAGACTAGAGTCAGCGCGTTGCAAAATGCGCGCGAGAAAACTTGAGGGACATTTTTTTCAAAATTTGTAGGGAGGTTATGCCATACGACTTCGTTTGCTATCAAAATTTCAATCATATTTCAAACATTTTGGCGACGGTGCGCAAGACGAGACAATGAAGAAAAATGAATAGACTCCTGGTCGAAGCAGAAATTGGTATTGGTCGAGGAATGGATTCCAATTTGAGACAGTAATGAGCAAATAGATTGAAGATGCACTTATACATTTCGAGCTACGCTTAAAATTACCAATCGAATAGGTAAAACAACTCCCATGTCTCTACACATACTAGATTCTACTGAGGATTCGGTTCGAACGTCGATCAGAACTTGCTCCTGGATGAAAATGTTAACGAGCCGCCACAACTGGGCTACATTTTGCAATGAGGAACTTCTTTTGTTCAAACTCATCCATAAAAGCGCTTATTTGCAAAGGAAAACCAAAGGCACATATGTTATTTTTAAAATGAACAAGAAAAAGTAGTTCCATATTGTAAAAGGAAGTCCAACTATCAAGGTCAACATATCCTAGATCTGATAGACCCAACCATGAAAAGGCGTGATTAATGACGTCACGAGCTACCCTAGGTCAGGAGACGAAACCTAGCAAATGTTCTATCTCCCTGCTCGGCGCCATGCATCTCGTCTTATCAACTTCTAACCCTCGACTGAATAATTGTGGCTCAGTGAAAACTGCCGACTAATCGAACGGCTTGCAACGATGATCGCCCAGTTACGAGAATTTAGTGCGATTAATTTTTGAATGTTCGAAAGTTTCGGGGTTGTTTAGAAGATAGGACGTTTTGACGGGACGAATTTTGGAAATTGGGAGCTAATTTGGGTCTTTCAAAATGACAGCATCAAATTCAACCTAAAACAACCTTCAAACACCAACGCTAAAATCAAATCAATCGCTTGAACATCCTTTATTTCTAATACCTCTTGCAGATCGGATGGGCTTACTTTTCCTAGGCAAGGCCGAATCAAAAACTAAAAGGATTATGTTTAAACCGTGAGGTGCTAATTTTCATTTTTTTAAACATAAATCGACTTAACTTCCTTTTTGGATAGAAGAATAATAAAATTGTCTGCGTCAAAGGAAGAGGGGGGGGGTGAAACTTGAAATTAAAGCTTCTGTAACATGAGTTGAAAACTAGATCCGTCATTAAGTCGTGGTAAGTATGTAAAAAGTAAAAATCTTTTTCGTAAAATGAATCAAATGGTCGTTGACTCCTACAAGATTGCGTGAATCGATTAAAATGATAATTAGGAGGTTATCTTGCGTCTACGCACATGAAAACCAGTGGCGAGGTCGCATGTATGATCGATTGTCGATATTTCCCCATTTGAAGCTATGGTAAAGAATCGATTTACAAGGTGTTTGTTGCAAACACCTTGTTTATCGATCCTTTTCCATAGGTTTAAATGGCAGACACATCGATACACCGCAAAGCACGCCATGCCACTGATGGAAACCTAGACAGGCGTGGGAAGCGTTTCCGTGCTTCACTTTTGGAAATAGTCCATTCCAGCGAGGAGATAAGAAAGACTTTTAAAGAATCCACCCGATACAAACTTTTAACTCAAGCAGGGGGAATGAGAACACTAGATTAAAAGGGTCCTAAAAGCTGAGCTAGTTTTGGTTCGAAAAGTTTGTTTACCTAAAGACCCTCGACTCGAAAGACAGCCTATAGAATATAGATCGGGCAAAGCTTAAGATATCAGCGTGCATGAATGCATGATACATGATAATAAATTGTTGATAGACGCTTTGAACTGTAGAATAATTTGAGTAACGCATGTAAGGTTTGATGTAATGCCTTGTCTTGTTTCTTGTTTTTTTTTTTTTTTTTTTTTTTTTTTTTTTTTTTTGTGGCCTATACCTGCCAGGTAATTACCAAATTGTATTTTTTTTTTAAAAAAAAAGTCGTTGTCTTTTTGTACGACTTAATTTTCTGAACGGATGCTTCAATGTCTGAGTGCAGTTCTCTTTCCAACTTCTTGGCCTAATTTCAATGCAAAATGGACTTCATTTTGCAAAAAGGAAATGCTGTTCCTGGCTCGACCCAGAAATAGCGTCTACGTCAAAAGTTTAAAATGCAAAAATAAGCTTGAATGGTTTGACCAGAAATAGTAATTCCTCATCGGAAAATGAAGAGAGATTCGACGGACTGAATCTCGAACAATTTTAAAAGCGATTTGAACCAATAGTTAATATTATGACTATTTTTGGAGACCCCACGTTCATTTTTTTCTCCATTTTTATAGGCTAAAGAAAATAAAAATCTGTCAGAAAATCAAGGGAGGATTTTTGTTACTTCATTATTCTCACGCTAGCTTCAGTTTTACACACATTACACATGAAAAAAGCTATGTGGACACTCTTCCACTTCATGTGAAGGCCATTTAAATATGTCGAGTCCTTTCGAAGCCCTGACAACTTAACTTTGACCCTTGCCTCCTCCCCTCCTCCCATGGCTGAAAATATATTCACTCCCTCCCCACTTGGGAGCGTTTTAAGCGACCTCCCTTAACCACTACCTAAAGCATTGAATAGTTCTGACATGGTTTAAAAATGCCATCTTGAATCAGGCCTTTCATTACGTTCGTAAAAAAAAGGTCCTGTGGGAGGGAAAATGAGGATGAGGAATTTTGCGTAATTATATTCTGCCCATAATTCATATTCATACACATACTTCCATCACGAAATCATCCATATAAAAAGTACTTTATACGAGAGTTGGAATCATTAAAACTTTGACAAGAGGACGATAAGATCTTTCTCGTTGACACAACGCGGATTTTTACGATGCAAATGTATATTTTATGAGCGCCGTGTACGACCAATTCTGTTTTAACGACTTCAACATTTACCCATAGAAATGGCAGGGTGTCTGCTGGGAGCATCTCCTCGAAAGGGCGGCAGTTTATATCGCGTATTGATTACGCGTCTTCGAACCTCTCCGAGGGAAGAAAAATGACCGGGGGACTGGTTTCAGCAGCTTTTCCCGTGACTGCTCGTTGTGGTAAAATTCGATCGAGTGAGCAGCTATTCGAGAGATAATTTTTCCTCATTTTTTTAAATAGATCGAAAACATATTCTGCTCCGGTAATTATAGTATTTCCTGACAATTTGCAAAACACGTTCAAGATTTTTCCATTTGAAGAATTTTTAATGGTGACACAATGACTAGAAATCACCTTCTATTATTCTTCACTCAATTATAAAATCGCGCAAATCATACTGCCGTGCTTCGGAAAAACGCCGTATGAACTTTTGAGAGTTGCCAAATTTGCTCCGATAATTTTTTTAGGAAAGATGTGAATATTTTTCCTTGGAATTTTTAGGAACTTTAGACCAAACTGCGAACACAATTATTTGAAAAATTGGAAGAAAAATATTCATAAGTTTACGAACAAATTTGCGTTTTATCAAACGAAATTTAGCAACGTCTAAAGGTTCATACGGCGTTTTTCCTTAGCACGGCAGTATAGCACTGATACAAGCGTTAGACTGGGAGTTCGCTCGGCTCCGAAATCTGAATCGAAAAACTCCTTCAAATTACGATGTATGCAACCCCACACATCCTGAACGCTCGAATAGTGGTATCACGTAGAGTCCCTTTATACTGAGAGTCAAGACAATTTAAATCCATTTCTGATTGGTTCCCGTATTTTAGGCCTCCACAGTGTCACAAACGGGAATAAGGATTACATTTTCACCAATTGCAAAGATTATAATCTGGAATGGACCAGGGAATTACGGGTTCGGCAAGGAACAAACGGAATGAGAGGAGGAACGGAGAAAGGCATTTGAGAATGGGCCGATCAAAGATTACGAAAAACGTTCAATTTCTGTAATCTTTATTCCCGTTTGTGACATCCATGAGCCGAATTGTCTCGACTCTCAGTATAAAGGGACTCTAGTATCACGCAGAGGACGATGAACGGTTCCATTCCATAAGGAGAATATTAAGTCAACGACTTCCGATTTTACTATACAGCGTTTACTAACATTGTTCTTTGGCCCTCTACATTTTGACAGGGTGACTGCTATTTAATACAGGATTTGCCTGATATTGTAGACGAGATTTCCTGATTTTTCGCGCGAATAGTTTGACACTCTTTTGATTTAAAGATTACCTTTCATTTAGCCAAAAGCTTATTTAGCCACGTGGCAAAATGCGACAAAAAATGTTGCATCATGCCACAGATTTTAGGTGCTATGTGGCTAAATTTCTACATTTTCAAGCGCCCGCCCGGGCGCGTGATTGGGAATTTTCTGCACCCCTGGTTACCCTGTTTAAGATCTTGCGGTAAATGAAACGGACGCATATGCGTACTAATACACGATCATTACTGACAGCGAGGCAGCGATGCAAGAGTAAAACGAGTGGGTGACAACGCGACTTGGAAGACTTGACTAGCATGCCAATTCAGCTACCCTCAAATATTTGAAGAGCCTGATTTTCACGGCTACAAACGAACGTGAAGGCGAAGAAATTGAAAAAGCTGCGCCACCGTCGAAGGGCGACGCGACGGCGAAAAGGGAAGAAGAAAGCGGGAAGAGAGAAGAAGCCGAGGATACGGTCGACAAAGCGGGGAGCCGACAATAACCATGAAAAATGGGGCCGTTGGATTTAGAGGCGAAAAACGTTCGCTTCAAATTAACCGCCTTCACGAATGAAACGAAGGCTGCTTCCTGCTCCCGGCCGGAGTTAGCGCCAAAGATAAATGCATTACAAACTAAGCTTAATCTTGCACTTTCGGTCAAGATAATGCGAATAGAGTGAAGTAGCCCGCGGCGAGGCCCGAGGGCGACGGGCGACGCGACGGGGCGCAAAGCCACCCTTCCACAAGGCGCACCGGCGGCACCGAGTCAACCGCGCGCAGAAAAGCATCCCCATGTTTCCAACAATGGAGATGTTGCATGTGTGAGGAATTAGCGATTTGACCATAGATTCTTACGTAAAAGTTTGCGAGAAACACGATGGTGCCACTGGTTTTCCCTGAAATCATCTCCCAAGCTCAAAAAAAGCTCTCAAAGTGAGGCCATAATGGAGGGGATATCCCACCCTACTCTGAGAGTCCACCTCTACATCAAAACAAACTCTCCATGCAAAGATAGGGAGCAAATACATTAGCAGTGATGCCGTGTTTTCAGTTTTGGAGTCCCCAAATAAAATTGGCATCACTGCTAATGTATTTGCTCCCTATATCTTTGCATGGAGAGTTTGTTTTGATGTAGAGGTGAACTCTCGGGATAGGGTGGAATATCCTCTCCATTTTGGCCTCAACTTGAGAGCTTTTTTTGTGCTTGGGAGTTGATTTCAGAGAAAACCAGTAGCATCACCGTGTTCCTCGCAAACTTTTATGTAAGAATCAACAGTCAAATCCGAAATTCCTCACACATGCAACATCTCCATTCTTCGTAAAATTTCCTTTCGGAAATACTCCAAGAAATCGAAACTGTGAGGGTACAAACATTCAAATTTTGTTAAAAATTTTCAGCCCGACCTCACTTTGAGAGCTTTTTTTGAGCTTGGGAGATGATTTCAGGGAAAACCAGTGGCACCATCGTGTTTCTCGCAAACTTTTACATAAGAATCAATGGTCAAATCGCAAATTCCTCACACATGTAACATCTCCATTTCCAACCCCTCCGTTGCCACTAACAATAGCGACGCAAATCGCCTCTTTAGCGGCGAGAGATAGGTTTGAAATCATTACACTCGGTCGCGCAAATCAGCCGCGCGCGCGGTTGACTTCGCGTCGCGCGCTGCTTGTGGAGCCGTGGCTTAAGGATGCAGTCGGCTTTGTGCAGCACCACCGCGCTGCCAGACCCGAGAACCTGCCGGATCGGCAAAAATCCCTCGTGAAGCCAGGGAACGTGGGGATGCTCAAGATTTAGAAAACAGTGTTGCCATGAGGCGTGTCGAGGAATTCATCTCAACATCCTTATCTATTCATTATTAAACGAAACTATAAAAAAAGAGAAAAAAATAGGTTGCACGAGTCTTGGTTTATCTACATTTAATATTAATATGCTCTTATCAGGCCTAGAATTGAATAAATTTCAAGTGTTATGTTTATTGAAGACGCTAACATTACTAAAAACGTCTTTGTGCGAATTAAAAAATAAAATTAAAAAAACATCCATTTGGAAACATTATGAGTGCGTTAAGGTGCGCATTTTGAGAATATGATGAGGAGTCTTCTTTGATGTCAAAATGACCTAGCAGGGTTCATGGTATTTTCAAAGTTCCAAATCTCTTGTGTTCTCTCTATGTTTTTCCTTATATTTTCCTGCATGCACGAGAGAAAGAAAATATAAATTTCAGCGATTAGACGGTCAAACCTTAAGTTTCAAGACGCTCGTTGTAAAATATCAAAATGTCCTATGTTTTCGAGGTTTTCCCCCACTTCTATGTTTTTCATGTGGTTTTCCGATTTAGATTAAATTCCACGCGTTACCTTCACCCTCTAAGAACGTTGCCTAGCAGTTCAAAGATCGCTGGAAAAAAGTTTAGTGAGGACGGACGCACAGTGGCGGTTTTTGAAAGTTGGCAACTCTGTTTTTCCTCCATTTGAATGCATGTAAAACAATCGATCCTTCGTGAGGCAGCTAGCCTCGCCTAAAATCGATATTTTTAATGGATATAAGTGGAGCAAAAACAGTGTTGCCAACTTGTAAAATCACCACTACGAACGTATCAACACTGGTTTGGTGCTCAATCGTGGTTGCAACCAATCTTAGTTCTAAACAACTGACAAATTGTGTTACACGTGACGAGCTAGCAAAACCAATCCCCGGCAGTTGACAAAAAGCAATTGTTGCGAGTTGGCAACAGGGTTCTTCCTGCATTTAAATCCATTATTTATAAATATAGATTCTAGATAAGCCTCACTTAAAATCGACTGTTTTACATTCACTTTAATACAGGGGAAAACGGCGTTGCCAAGTTGAAAGAGTTGCCACTGCAACGAACTATTCCCGCATATTTTTACTTTCTCGTTTTAGCATTAGTTTTACCTTTTCCATCACATCTCAAGGATATTAGACACGAGAAGCGCGAGGGATCATGGGATGAGGGAAGAAATCAATTATCCGTGGTCTTGTTTTGGCGGCATGAAAAAAGTTCAACGTTTGACAAGGAATATTTCAAAGTTCCCACGGTGAAATAAAAGTTTATGATAATACCGGGCAATTATTGATTTTGCAACTTTGAAAACATGGTATGAAAATGGGGTGACTCGAGGCTGCAACGTCGGAGACAGGAGAGTAGATGAATGAGCAAGAGGGGCGGGGGCGGGGAGAGGCGGGCTAGTTCTGAACTTCTAAAGCGGAATAATGATGTCATTGCCGTCTTCGATTTTAGCTCTTCAGCGGGCAGTTTTTTAATGAAAGAACATTTCCGCCAAGTTTCCAGGTCACGTTAAAAGGAGATAAAATTTCATTCCTTGAAGTTTCATCGTCTTTCTCTCCTTGAGCCACGGCCAAACTGCTCATATACTTCATCTCCACGCTTGCTTAGTCAATTTTCCTGATCCTTGGATTTTTTACAGCTCCAAGCTTGGCGTTTGCTCTTTAGCGTTTCCCGCAGTAACGATTCGTTCCCGAAGACACGGCAAGCAGCATCTGCGGTGGATTTTGAACAGTATACTGTAGAATAAAAGGAGTCAGAAGGAGAGAGAAAATCGGGAAAGAGAATTGGACAGGGGGTAAGGGAGTTCCAGTAAACGAGGAATATCTTATCGTTCGGTGCCAAAATTTGACCACTTCACATCGATCGCAATAAACCTGATAGTTTCATAGCACCCACTTTGTTATTTCAAGATGTAAAATTAGATAGAGAAAATACAAACTTCCGTTGTTTCACGGACGAAAGAACAAAATAACATTTCAACGTTTCGGGCACTCCACTATTTTTGTGAATTTAGTGTGAATGTAACTTCCACATTTCTAAGGATGCAATTTCGAAGACAAGAATACACGAATTGTAGAAAATGTTGTCTTGTTGTCGAACTTCCTCTCTGCCCTCCCTATCCGAATCGAAACATTTTTGGCCCCTACACCCTCCACGAATACGTGATACGAATTGATATTTAAGATTACACTACTGCCGCGCTAAGGAAAAACGCCTTATGAACCCTCAGGTGTTGCCACATTTCCTTCGATAAAACACGAATTTCCTGGTAAACTTATGAATAGTTCTATTCCAATTTTTCGGATAATATTGTTCGCTATTTCACCTGAAGTTCCTGAAAATTTCAAGGGAAAACATTCGTAACGCTCCTCAAAAATAAACATTTTATCGAAGGAAATTTGGCAACTCTCGAATGTTCATACGGCGTTCTTCCTTAGCACGGCGGACTACAAGACTGCATTTTCCACCCTGATAAAGTATTTCTTTCGCAAAGTTTGATTTCTCCCTCATCTAAACCATGGTGTCTAGTTTTCTTGGCAAAGGTCATTCCCTGATTTTTCCCTGATTTTCAGGAGCTCATTCCCTGATGAAAAACCGAATTTTTCTCCCACTTTCCCGGGATTTTCTCGGGGAAAAGAATAAAATTTTCCAGAGTTTTAGATATGCATATCGATTTTAATTCATCTTACAGCCATTTCTTTAGCGCACGTCAGATTAGACCGCCAAATTTGAAAACGAAATGATCCCTGGGTGGTTCGAGAAGAGATTCCCGATTTCTGAAACAGGTTCCCTGATTTTTCCCTGATTTTCCCGGTAAATTTTCATTCCCTGATGAATCCCGGTTTTTAAAAAACTAGACACCATGATTTGAACCAATGCCAATTTCGCGGCGAACTTTCAGGCTCCGAGGACGATACAGGTACTCTCGGCTCGTACCCTTTTTCGGTATACCTCGGTTTTCACAGGGCCCCAAGCCCCAAGCCCTGTTTCAAAAGTTAATTTAAACGAGATCATCACAGCTGAGACCATAGCGATCGGAGACCGAAAGGGGCGGCTCGCCTCGAATAGTTGCCCTCTGACGTAAAGACGTAACTCAATTTCCACCTAAGCCCTGGAGAGCATGGATTTATATGTGAAACAGGGCTCACGTGGAAATCGAGATAGGCCGTCACGTCAGCGGAACGACGGAATGAACTGAATTAGGAGGAAAGAGACGCGAGAGGGGCTTGGTTCTAAGACGTTGCGGGGGCGGAGAGAAGAATTAGCCGCTTTGAATACAAAACACGGCGATGAATTGGGGAACGCTGAAAGAGATCATAGGATATGCATCGATGGGGCGGGGCAGGGGAGGTGGGAATGAGGCGGGGGAGGTGGGAATGAGGCGGAAGACTGAAGCGAGCTTAATGCAACCCTTCCAAAAACTGAAAAAGTGCTCCGGCTCCGAGCGCAGCAGAAGGAGCGTCACAAAAAGCCGGGATGAGGGACTGGCAAAAAGCGCGGATCAATCCGGGAACACGACGCCACGTTACCCGGCCCGGGTAACGGATGGAGGAAAGTGGGGCTGGCACCCCGAGCAGGAGAGGTGTAACTCTATTTTACATATCGGAGTATCTATGCATGGAGCGTAGAGAGCTTAGCGAAAATTCACCCGGGGTTTTTTTTTTTATCAACCTTTACGAGCGTTACCCAACTTTCAATAAGACAGATGTTTTGATGACCGACTTGACGTACGACCATTCGGGATTTTCTCGTCACTGGGAGGTTAGAATTTCCAATTTCTAGGGTACACTGGAAAAAAAAAACCACATTGGATGTAGAGTCCAGACTCTTAAAGACATCGACAAGAAAAAATACTCTTGATTCAATTGGATTTTTGCTTAGATCAAGAACCAAGCCTCTTAATTTGAGCGGATTTCCTTTTGATTTAGGCTTGAATCTGATTGAATCAAGAGGCCTTTTTCTTATCAATGTTTTCAAGAGTCTGGACTCCAAGAGATCCAATGTGTTTTTTTTCTGGTGCACTTTTTTTTTTTTTATTAAACAGTCAATTTTGGGATATCTCAGCGTATTTTAATGGCTTCTACATGTTTGACGAGTAAAACCTTTCTCGTGTCAAGGTGTCTACTGGAGTGCAATTTTGGATTTTCCTGATCTTCCTCTGATTTTCCTTAATATTTTAGAAGTGATCTCCTGATATTTCGCGCGAATGAATTATTGAAGCTCGTTTGGTTCAAAAATTAAAATGCTTAATGAATTGAATCAAATGTTTGGAACATTCTTTCCAGAACCATCTTCTCAGAATTTCATATTTGCCGCTTTTTACTGACGGTCGACACCCTGGGTGCTTCACATATCTATCGTTCTATTACTCGGTGAGATTCGGCGGGTTTTTTTTTTTTTTTTTTTTTTTTTTTTTTTTTTTTTTTTTTTGGAGAAATATGTTGAACTTTTAAAACTTGAACGGGTTTTTTTTTTTTTTTTTTTTTTTTTTTTTTTTTTTTTTTTTGTCAACAAATCCCTCTACGAGATGGACGAAATCACGACGAAATCACTGATATCTCTACTTATTCCGACCAACTGCAGATCGTTGATTTGTTCAACGAGTAAGAAAATCCAACGAAACAGGATTGACCGTTTGAATAGGTCAAAGATTGAAAAATGGGTGAGGCATAAGTAGGATTTAACACTTTCCGACTTTCCGAACCGGCGGTGAAATGGCGCGTCGCCAAGGCCTTCGCGCCACATACCCACTCTCGGCTCGACCCTAAAAGAAGACTCACGAACAGATTTGCTTCCTGAAAAATATATTCTCGTTGGGAAATCGATTTTAGAGGTTTTAGGCTTGTAAAGAAGGATACGGGACCAGCGAGAGGAAATGTATTTACGTCTCGAAAATGCGCCCAATTCGTTTTAGGCTGACCCCGATGTTGTGTTCTTTCCGATACAACGCGGCAAAGTTCTTCTATTCCTCCACGAAATGTGTCCTCGGGGGTCGTGCATTTGAGAGAATAAATTTATTGTGTAAACTACTTCCTTCTTCTGCATAGTTTTTCTTCATTGTTCTTCGTTTTCCGCTCTTTTTACCCTACTTCGTTTTATGTTCTTTCTTCCTTCGTCTTTGATATTTTCTACTTCTTCTATTTTTATGTTTTCCTTCTTTGATCAAAGGATATCCGGGCGAAGTCGGGTGCTTATTTTAAATTAATTCAAGAACTTGAAAATTCAATGAAAAACTCCCGAGTATATTCAAGGATTCTTCAAGACGCCAGAACGTCTTACTTTCAGTTTTCCTTTTGCTGTGGCTAGACCGCACCATCTATACACGGGTTTTGTGACTTTCTACACCTGTCTGAAGAGATCCGATCAATATGTCTGTTTTAAAAAATACATCTCAGCAAAACATTTAAAAAAAAAATTATTTGTGGGTTTTATGCGTTGAAATTTGGCAGAGCGCATCATAAAAACTTACTGGAAATTCCCACAATAGGAGAGGTCAATACTTTAAACCGGTGGCCAGGACAAAGGTCGTTCGGTTTGCTCTGAGCCCCCTTGTAGCAGCAGTAGCTTTTAGTAACGTGGCGTGCTTTGCGATATATCGATTGACCTGCCACTTAAACCTATGGAAAAGGATCGATCATCCGGGTGTTCGAAACGAACACCTTAATAATCGATTCTTTACAAATGCGGAAATATCGATAATCGATCATTCACGCTTCGCCACTGATAGCTTTCTCAGGGTGTCTAGTATTATTTAATTCTGAAAAATCTTGATACTTTCCTGATTTTTCCTGATATTTTATAAAAAATTCCTGATTTTTTTTTTTTTTTTTAAATTCCTGATATCTTCCTGATTTTTCTTTGAGAAATTATCGGAAACAAAGACGGCGCGACGACTCCTGGCACGGTAGGCAAAAATCAGTAAGACTTCTCAGCTGAGGAGATTCGCGTAAGAAAAATTCCTGATAAAACGTCCGATTTTCCTGACACTTTCCTGATGTTTTCCTGATCGGCCAAAATTCCTGATATTTTCCGGTATTTCCTGATGCTAGACACCTTGTAATTCTGCAAAAAATGCCAACCCAACACATTGATGAAGAGCTTTGGGCATGACAGTGGTCAACGAGCAGGGTGAAGAGACAGAGCAAAGGAGTCCAACTATATTGCCATGCTATGGAGGAACGGCGTATGAGCATTCGAATCTTGTCAAATTTCCTCTCAATAAATGCGCGTTTTTGAAGAAAGTTATGAATATTTTTCATTGAAATTTTCGGCTACTTTAAATCAAATTACGAACAAAATTCTCTAAAAAATCGGAGGCATAATATTAACAAATTTTCTCAAAATTGTTTTGATTTGTCAAAGGAAATTTGGCAACGTCTGAAGGCTCATACGGCGTTCTTCCTTGGCACGGTAGTATAGACATTACGTGTTTACTCAACAAATTGAAATTCTCAGAAAAAGGGCGCACGGAGCAAGGGCAGGAGGGCTACGCGTCAGCCGAAATATTGCTCGAATCGATCAGCCCTAAACAAAGCTCATGTGGAGTACATAAATGTTAAATACGGCGAGAAGAAGTTTCGCCTTGTCAAATATGAGCGATGGACACACTGCCGGACTACGAAAGAACGCCGTATCGACATTCAGACGTTGCCTAGTTTTTTCTGGCGAGATATATAAAATTTTGAGGACAGTTAATGAATCGTTTCCTTTGAAATTTTCAATCTTGCCTGTTATTTTCTGCTGAGATATATACATTTTTGAGGACAGTTAATGAATGGTTTCCCTTAAAATTTTAAGATTTTTAAGATTTTTTTTTAGGCGTTGCCAAATTTTTTCTGCTGAGATCTATACAAATTGAGGACATTCAATGTCCCTCGTGGGTTGATTGTTGAAATTGATAGGCAAAGCGATAGACAAAGAAGACATAGGAAGTATGGAACGACTTTAATGGTTGAAATGGTTGGTTCTTACAGACTAAGGGAGAAAATGATTGACTCACTATACGGTCCCTCGTGGGTTGCCGTTAGTTAGTCTATTACCTACCTCCTTTGTCCATTGCAACAACCCTTATCCACCAATAGGATCCCTCCATATCCCTTTTCACTTCTTTGTCTATGGCTTCGTCTATCAATTTCAACAATCGGTCTACTGAAATGAAGTCGCAATTTCGTAAGATTGAAGCAATTGAGACGGTCCGGCAGAAACAGGGTTGCCACAGAATTTGGAAAATGAAATTCCCTGACACATTCCTGATTTCCCTGACACATTTTGGTGAACTTTCCTAACAATAAATTGAAGATATGACAAATGGTTAAAAAGACATAATTGAAAATAGTTTTCAGGCAAAATGTGTAGTTCGAAACGTCAAGCCCATTTTAGAAAGCAAATAAAAGAGATTCAACAAATTTTCCCTAACATTTCCGTCATTTCCCCTGATATTTCCCGGTTTTCCCTGACTTATTAAAATTCCCTGACATTTCCCGGTATTCCCGGACTTCGGGAACCCCTGCAGAAATTCGAAACAAACTTCTGTTCAAAGGTTCGATCCGTTTTGAGAAGATGGCCGAGTCTTGAGGCTGCGAGCACGAAGGACGATAATGGTTGGGAGACTTGGAAAGGCCAACGGAGCAATAGCTAATCTCGCCTTTCTGCAAGTGATAATCGGCGGCAAAAATGTAAACATGAGCGCGCGAGGTTGAATTTCAACGAGGTCCAAACTCAGGCGAGGCCGCGGATTTGAATGCAAGCCTTGTCGGGAATCTCGCGAAGTCAATTCATTAAGGAAAGCGCTAATTGGGACAACTAAAGAGGGCAGCTCCCACAAAATGTCAATAACTCCGGCGAGCTCCCGCACTAGGCATCTAACATTTAGTTTCGCCCGCCTCTCCTCCACAGACTTGCTTTTCTACCTTTGTTCCTTGTACTGACATTATGTGGCATTTTTGTCAGTCGTTTTTTCAGAAAAATGTTACTCAAAACTAGAGTACCTACCTATATTGAGAGAGTATGGCCACTGGGGTTACCACCTCTGCAGGCTGATTATTTACTTTCATAGATCTCGGCTATAGATCTGCAAATCTCATCTATCGCGCATCTATGATCAAACTATTTGTGATTCTACACTGTGATTCTATCCGATGGATGAGCGATAGATCAGCAGAATTGAAATACAGTGTTGAACGATTGCTTTGAAATGAAAATAATCGTTCTGACCAATCAGACACCTTGATTCACCGAGTGAAGAGGAAGAAGCGCGTAGGAAACCTAACCTCCAAATAGATCATTTATCGTGTTTTACTCAACTCCGTCTTATCAGCTACCGTGGCGCAGTGGATAGCGGCGTCGATATTCAGTCGCTACCAATCCGAGCGATGGTGGGTTCGAATCCCGCCGCGGCAATACCAGTCGGCCAATCAGAAGCGCAGTTTTAATAGATGTCACCGCATCTACTGCCTTAGGGCCGGGGGATCCGCATCTATCAGTGGATCTATAGCTGGATCTATTGAAATTAGTTCTGAATCGCTCGGAATCTCTGTCTCATAGATCCGCAGCCCGCATCCATCAAGGTCAATAGATGAGGGAAGTAAATAATCAGCCTGCTGATTGGCTCAGCCATCTTAGGCCAAATGGAGCCCTTAGGACCCAAAAATGGCGGACAACATAAATTAATGTAATGCAAAATGACTCAAAATGTAGTTTTCTTTGCTTATCGTAACGAGAAATTTACTCCAATGCACTATTGCGACATCTTTACATATTTTTAAGGCTGATCGTGTGCAATTTTTGAGAAAAATTATCTTAGATGTAGTAAGGTTGGCAGCAAGTGCGGTTGGTGATAACCGTCAAAAGTTGGCAATGACCCCCCTCCCATCCACAAAAACCAAAACAAAGCACCGCCATTTTTGGGTCCTAAGCCTCTCCATGCGGCCCAGTGGCCATACTCTCTCAATATAGGTACTCTACTCAAAACGAGGAGTGGATATCGGTAAGGGTTGTGTTTGCGCCCGACCTGCATTTCCTTAACTCTAGGATTTTCGGCGTAATGAGGGTCCATATTTTGCGAGATTTGCACAGACTTGGTTCGAAATCCAGCTTGGTTTTCTTCCTCCGTGCCTTGTACTGCCATTTTGTGCGATCGGTTGTCAGTAATTGTTTTAGAAAAATGTGCCTTAAAACGAGGGGTAGATATCGGTAAGGGCAGTTTTGAGCCCAACCTGAATTTCCGTAACTCTAAGATTTTTGGCTCATTGAAGGTCCATAATTTGCGGAGTGCATAATGGTGTAGTCGATTACGGTCTCTTTTCGGGTCTACTATATTGGCCAAAATATTGGTCTAAAGGATTTTGGCGAAATTCAGGTTTGCGGTCGAAGGTAAAAAAAAAAATCGCATTTTCCGCCAAATCAGCTTTAGACTCAATGAATCCTGTCTAGTGGCCTATTCTGCTGAGCTGAGGGACAGCGCCGTATGAACTTTCGTCAGTCGTCAAATTTCCTTTGATCAAATAAGAATTTTCAAAAAAATTTGTCAACATTTTTCGTTCAATTTTTCAGAGAATTTTCTTCGTAGGTAATTAGATCTATATATCATCTAAAAATTTCACGAAAAAACATTCATAACTCTCCTCAAAAATTAACATTTTACCGGGGATAATTTGGCAACTCTCGAATGTTCTAACGACGTTTTCCCTCGGCACGGACGTAGCCCTCCAAAATCTTGCGAAGGAATTTCACGTTGGAGAGCCATCCGGTATTTCGACTTTCACTTCATTCAATCATATTGCAAGCAGATCGCACTCTCCAGGACATAACTTAAATCAACCTCTACAGACATTCTGGTTGTTGGAAGTGAACTTGTTCAAGAAAGGAAACGAAATTGGAAGTCGGGAAACTTAGGGCTACACGTAAGAGGATGAGGAGGTAGCTAAGAGCTAAGACATGGCGGACGAGGTGAACGAATAGATTGCAATTGAGGAAAAGTTGGGAGGACAAGACAAGACTGCGGAGCAAATCGATCACCGATTTGTTCGTAAGGGACTGGATGGCAAAACACAGAATTGGAAGTTTCAAGTTTTTACTCTGTGCACTGCATGGAGGGATTACGATGTCCAATTGCGAACACCTGCTCCCGGCTTCTGTTCTCAGCTTCTATCTCAACTTTACATGCCATTGCAGCGATCCCCAAACAACCCGTCTAGATCACTCACCTGAACCTGCACGCTGCTACCGAGTCACTCCTTGAATAGAAGTCTCGGTCATCTTTCTTATATATCATCAGACTACGAACAAAGTGGGTGATCATCGATATAATTTTACGCCTCTTGTACTGCCGTGCTACGGAAGAACGCCGTAGGAACATTCGAGAGTTGTCAAATATCACTCGATAAAATGTTAATTTTTAAGGCTAGTAATGAATGTCTTTCCTTTACATTTTCAGAATCTTTCGGTGAGATTGCGAACAAAATTACCTGGAAAATTGGAAGGAAAATATTCATAAGATTACCAGGAAATGCGCGTTTTATCAAAGGAAATTTGGCAACGCCTGAAGGTTCGTACTTCGTTTTTCTTCAGCACGACAGTGTAGGCCAAGGTGCCAGTTTTTCACGTGCCCGCGATCGTAAGGTCTAGAAGTTCCTGCACAATATGCAATAAAAGACCACTTTCCTAAGAGCACCGACATGCTTATAAAGGGTAGTGGCGAAGTAAGGCACTTGCCTTATCACTTCTTCTCGGAGACTGTACTTATTTTTTACATTTTTCTTTATTTTTTACGGTCTTCACGGAATTTGTTAGCTTGAGCGTGAGTAAGCCCCTTTGTAGAGATGCCAAGCGCCTTTTGTTTCCAGCCTTCCGTTTATGAACACGAGGAGGATTGCCAAAGGGTACACGAATAGGGTATAGGAGAGAGGAAGAGTCTAAATTTTTTTGAAATTGTTAAGGTATGTTGATGTACTTATTTTCGTCTTACATTTGTTTCACTGTCTTATGCTTGTTTCTCTTTATGCTTCCTTAAAATGTGGTTAAAAATGCCAATCATCATAGGAAAATTCTTAACATTTTCTGTCGGTTTCGATGAAGAAGAAGAAGAAGGAAAAAAAACTCGTTAGACGCGCAACATGGAGGGTCTATAATACGGAGAAGTGCTAAGGGTTATCCCCTAAAATTGTGGTCCTACGCCCCGATTTGCTGGGATGGACATTTTCCAATTAATTGTGGGAGTACCGCAACATTTGGTTAAGTAACCTAATTTACTGGGGTACTACCGCACAATTAATTGGAAATGTCCGAGTTGGGACTTGACCCCTACCTTATTCAATCCGTGAATAGCATGAAATCGCTGCGTATAATGAAAATTTCGAACATTTTCCGAGGAAAGCCCCCCGATCCCCCATCAGCTGGAGGTTTTCCAGCCCTCCCCGTTTCCTCTTCTTTCAGTGTACGCGCTTGCACGGATACAGGGGAACTACCGATACATCGGATGTTTCAAAATCGAGGCAGACACGGCGCACAGTGGATCGAATCGATAGGAGAGGTCGGACAAAATTTGGAAACTTTAAACGCTTATAACTCTGTTTATACAGAATTTTGAGGTTCTCAGAGTGGTTTCATTGGTATCCTCGTGAAATTTTCCTCTCAAAGCACCCATTGAAATGTTAAATGTGACGAAATAAACACCAAAATTTTCAGTATCGGTCAAAAATTTCATATCCGACTTTTCTAATCGACTCGGTCCACTGTGCGGCGGTTCTTTATTGGAAAATGTAGTCCACTTGTCGCCCCGCGCCCGCTTTGTTTCTGACTCCGAGTGGGGAACGCGCTGATTCAGCTGCCTGGCTTGGAGTAGGCTGCAGATGCAGAGTCGTGATGTTGAATGGGAGGAGAAAAGGGGGCAGGGATAGGGGGATGGGGGTCGGGGAGGCGAGAGGGAGGCGAATCAACAATCGATTTGGCAACGGAAGAGAGACGGAGCTTAGGCGCCTCTCATCCCTTCTTCCAGCCCGCACCCCCGACTACGACTCACACGGAGTCTACTTAATACACTAACCTACATTCTACATTCATTTGGGGAACACACATCGGTGCCCTTGCCTCGCCTCCCTCGCCGCGTCTTCCTCCGCGTGGCTGCCGGGGCTCCCTCCAAAAAGCGCGACGAACTTCGTCGACCCTAACCTTGTCGTGCCTCCAGAGGTCCATGTTCATACTCACAACGAGACAATACATTATGAAGGATCCGTAGTCCACTTTCAGAGGTGTAATGAGAAAGATGACACGGGATTAATGATTTAAATTAATAGATTAATAAGAATGCACTGGGAAAAAAAAAAAAAAAAAAAAAAAAAAAAAAACATTGGATCTAGATTCCAGACTCTTGAAAACATTGACAAGAAAAAATACTCTTGATTCAATCAGATTTAAGCTTAAATCAAATGTGCTGGTTACACGCTCAAATTCCCATCAATCTCCGATCAAATGGTAACTGGTGCGCACCATCTACCATCTCTCTGCGGCCTGCAAAAATTTGATGGTAGATGATAGAACTGTGGGGCTCATCCTTCATCTGATTTCCACACAACCGTGCTTATTTCATGCTTATTTCAATCGACACGGTGTTTTAATTAATTTTACTCATCAATCTAAATAACTATCGACCGCCATCTTGGTCATCATTTTAATCGGAATTTGACGGGAATTTGATCGTTAAACCAGGCCAAAAAGGAAATCCGCTCAAATTAAGACGCTTGGTTCTTGACTTAAGCAAAAATCCGATTGAATCAAAAGTATTTTTTCTTGTCGATGTTTTTAAGAGTCTGGACTCTAGATCCAATGTGGTT
This sequence comes from Bemisia tabaci, assembly GCF_001854935.1. NCBI lineage: Eukaryota > Metazoa > Arthropoda > Insecta > Hemiptera > Aleyrodidae > Bemisia > Bemisia tabaci. Next base: position 1,093,570 of record NW_017556656.1, read on the forward strand.
TTTTTTCTTGTGTATAGAAATCTATCCCTATCAGAACATGGGGCCAAATTACCTATATTTTATTGTCATGGGAACGGAGTTCCCCATGATATTACAATCGTTCCGTTGCTTTCGCAATGGGATTCCCTATACCTCTGCGACCTTGAGCGTTTCGCCCAGTCTCCGATTTTTGGTTGATTTTCCGATGTATCAAAAACCGTTGTATTTTTTAGCCAATCATGTCTCTACGTCAAGTTGTGTTGATTGCTAAAATTCGCTTTCAGCGAGTTTTTTT
>NW_017556656.1:1093865-1201576 GCF_001854935.1 Bemisia tabaci
ATAATCCAACGAAAATAAATAATTGGTACATAACAGCTTTCTTGTATGCAAAGAAAATAATTAAAAATGTTAAAAAAGAGATGTCAACACAAAATTACATAGCCCCTTCAATTCAGAAGATACTACAAACGAACTGTACCTTAACATTTTCATATCCCAGAAGCTAACGTTCTCATGACGAATATTGCTATCGCTAGCGATTGCAAAATCCAACTTGTTTCATATTCGAGTAATTTTGGCAAAGAGTTTTCATTTTCAAATTTTCCGATTTTTTCTGGCATTTCCGTCACCTTCCCTGACCTCCACCTAGATTTTTGTTTCACCTACACTCATTTCTCCTACACCACATTAATAAAAATATTTGTGTTCTTGTGTTACTTATGGATAATGTAGGAAGTGAAACACAAACCAATAAAAATTTTGTGTCGATTTTGGTACAGTATGCGGTGGCTTCAGCACAAATAACAATAGAGAGACTAGGTTAATGCATTCCTCCGATTGCGATGCTCGTATTCACCACTCGGAAAATTATCTATTTTTCTTCAAGAAAACTAGCTGACATTTTCTCTTAAAGTCGGCACCCTATAAGGCTAAGGTTATTTTGTGTTTTACTTCCCGTGTGAACCAAACTTGTGTGTTGATATTTTTCTCTGTGTGTTCTCTGCTTCTGGAGATTGGCTGAAAATGTTGAGCCGATGCGCTACTTGCTTTCTTGAGTATTCTTGTAAATTTCCTGACTTTTTCGGGGACTTGAGAGACGTAATCGAGCCTTGTTAATCAAACTTTTCTTCAGGAGTTGGGAAAAACTTCATTGGCAGCATGGCGCGGAGCATTGCGAGTTCACGCCTCGCGCCATCGCGCCTTCAATTTTGCAGACGCAACGCGGACATCCATCAAGTACGAATAGTTGTATCTCTGCGCCGTCATCAACGCGTATCCTTTCCTTTCTTTACTTCCGTATTTTGTTCGTTTCCGTTTGTCTTATTAGTAGTAGTGCTTCAAGAGCGAAGTAAGTAACACAGCCGAAGATGGAAAATATGTATTCGGGCCTCGTTTTTTAACTTTTCTCCCAAAGCTGAGCGACTGTTCATTGGCGCAGAGCGGAACATTGCGAGTTCTTGCCTCGAGCCATCGCGCCTTCAATTTTGCACACGCAACACGGACATCCATGACGTACGAATAGTTGTATCTCTGCGCCGTCGTCAACTCTTAGCTCTTATCCATGAAGTGTTCGTTCCGTCGTTTGTCTTGTTTGTAGTGGTGCTTCAAGGGCTATGCGAGCAAAACAGCTTAAGGTGGGAGTGACGTGTTCAGGCCTCGTTTTTTTAAACTTTCTTCCCGAAGCTGAGCGAAACTGACTTTAAATATTATCCTTCAAAGACTATTACTAATTATTGTTTGAGCGGTTAAGAATTGACAAATTTTACCTTAGATTCTGAAAAAAGTGACCGACTTAGTACGAAGATGTAACGAATTTAGTTCGCAATTTTACCTAAAGATTCTGAAAATTTGAAGGAAAAATACTCATAGCCTTAGCACGGCAGTGTACGTGTTTGCTTTTTTAAAGGTAAGGAAGTCCACGGTCCAACCATGATATCTATCTTTGTACCGGGCCGATAAGGCACCTCCAGCTCAACTAACAACTTTGACTACCTTCGTAAATTCTGCAGAAATATCGAAACGTCCGGAAGACTTTCACTAGATTGTAAAACCAGCGAGGGAAAAGTGCAACAGGCGAGTAAGAAAAGGAAAATTGGCCGAGACAGCCGCTAGAGCGGACTCAACAAGAATGGGGTCGCTCTCGAGATGGCGTGTAAAGCTTTTTATTTATTTACTTTTACACTTTTCATTGACGAGTCAAAGGGTGTGATATATTTGTTCCGTCGGTTACAGTAATAAATATACGGCTCCAGGAGCCGTTAGCTCGATCGCGTATAAAAATAAAACAAAGCGAGATAGTAAAATAATTCGAGCGGCAAAATCTTCGCGGAAAACCCGAATGCGAGACTATAACGAGACGTCTACTCAGCCGTGCAAAGGAAAAACAGCGTAGACAAATTTGAACGTTGCCAAATTTCTGTGGAACAAATACAACTTGCTTAAGAATGAATGCAGATTTTTTATTGATCTTTTCACAAAATTTCATTCTTGATATGATCGTAAAAGCCAGAGAATTTCACAAACAAATATTTGCATCTTTTCTTGGAATAAACATCTTGTCGGAGAGACATTTGGCAACGTTCAGAAGTTCATACCGTGTTTTTTCTTCGCAGCAGGGCAGTGCTGGTCACGGACATCAAACGGTGAACGACTGGAGATGGGACAGGGCTTTTATGTTTTATTCTTCTTTCATCCATCTCATCAAACCAATACTGCAGATGCGGTAGGAAGTTAAGACTCGAGGGACACAGTGGTCAGAGTAGGACGAAACAAGAAAAGCAATATATAGGAAAGGACTATATTCAGATTTGATGAGATTGCGAGCTCAACCAAGTTTGGGAATACGCAGATATTCCCAACACACCGAGAACTAAACTTGGATTCGTTGTCGGTCATTGCTGCCTTTAGAACAAAAGATACACGATAGGAGAACTGAAAGATTCGGAGATAGATAGCAGAAAAATTCCCGAAATATCCGCACACAGTCTAAAAAATTGGTGGATATTCGCAAAATTATCAGAATCAAATAATACTATAAAATACACTGGAGATCTGCGTTTTTCAATAATCTTTTCAAATCGTCCGAATTTTCACAAGATCTGAAATTCGAAGTTGTACATGACTATCTGCGGATTTGACGGTACTTTGATGGAACCCTGACCGTGGCAACCCTCTAAAGTGACATTCTCACGAACTTCCTCTTTTCAAGCTTTTCCAACTTGAATCCTAAAATTTTTGTTGTTTTTCCAACTTGAATCCTAAAATTTTTGTTTGAGGTTATGTCCCATTGTTTTGAACCAAACGATACATCGAACCACTATCGAATGCGATCCATTCTGGTCAGAGACAAGAGACCCTCCACACTAGTATCTTGACAATGGTGGAAGCTTTGACTTTCAAGACTTCAGCAATCAGCATTCTACTATTGACTTACTTACATGGTTGATGTTTAACGACGTGTTGGCAGTTTCGTTTTGCAAACAAGCTGAAGTTTGGGAAACTTATTCGGCTCATGACGTCGCCTGAAGCTCATCATCCACCATGTAGATTGTAGGTGGGTCAACAGCCGCAATAAGAGTGACGACTGTTGCTCCCTCATAATTGTCCATAAGGAATTGTTGAATCAGTGCTGCCATTTCCCAGAATTAATTTCGAAATTCGGAACTTTTTAAATAATGGGAACTTTCCCAGGAATCTTCTGAATCCCCAGAATTTTCAGCTATTTTCGGAATTTCCTCGAAATTTGCAGTTTTTCGCCAGTTTGACCATTTATATTAATAAGTCTAGAACCTTCTTGACCAAATTTGAAGATCCTTGAAACTAAGTCCGGGCGTATTTCGGAATTTTCCTCCGAAATTTTTGAAAAAAATCGGAATTTTTCTCGGAGCTTTGGCAAATCAGAATATGTTTCCGGAAATTGGAATTATTTCGGAATCTTTTGATAAAACAAAATGGCAGCACGGTGTTGAATCGCCGACACTAAAAGCTTCCACCTGTCGCCAAAGGGCCAGTAGAGGGTCTTTTGTCTCTGATTCTAGTCTACAGAATCCAACGCGATTTGGCAACACCGTTCGGATAGTGGGAAAGGAAAACCCGCGCGCCAACGCGGGAAAGTGACGCGATGCAACGGCAACGGCCAACGTCGGGGATCCGATGCCCCAGTTGGCAAGGGTGTTGCCGTTGAGCTGGCGACAGGGGACGCGCGGGGCACGGAACGGGGGGTGGGGTTGGGGGAGGGAGTGCCGCGCCGCGCCGTCCCGCGATCAATTTTTATTTTTCTACCCGTGCTTGTACGAAGACAACCCCCATTCCTACCAGTGCTACTTTCGTGCTCCGTTCCCTGGCTCATTACACTCGAATTCACGTCGCGGGATCACATTCGCATTCCGCCATCCTACATCCAGTAGTTACGATCGTTTTGCCGTTTGGTTACCGGTAGCTCCGGAGAAAAGTCCACCACCGATGAATGGTTACGAATTCGCCCCACCGTTTGAAACGGGGAGGAGCAACAGGACTTCGACATTTTTTATCCCGCGCGTTCGAGAACTAATTGGCTCTTTTTGGCAAAGGTAACGGATAAAAGAGGTGAGGGTTGTTGGATGATGGGGGCGTTTTCAATTAATTGTGGCGGTACCCCAGTAAAGTAGGTTACCAACCCAAATGTTGCGGTACTACCCCAATGACTAGGAATAGTACCACAATTTTACGGGATGACTCCTAACATTTTTCCCCCGTGGAGGGTATCTGTATCATTATAGGCCGAAATCGGTACCACCCTAAATAAAATCAGCTCGGGCGTTTTTTGATAGTAGGACTCTACTGCCGTGCTGAGGAAAAACACCCTGTGAACATCCGAGAGTTGCCAAATTTCCTTCAATGAAATGGTTATTTTTGGGGAGAGCTATGAATAATTCATCGTGAAATTTTCAGATAATTTAGATGTAATTACATAGAAAATGCTCTGAAAAATTTAACGGAAAATATTCAAGAGTTACCTTAGGGTAAAATTCGTATTTAATCTAAGGAAATTTGGCAACTGACGAAGGTTCATACGGCGTTTTTCCTTAGCACGGCTGTATAGGAGGCGTGCAATTAGCAAAAATAATAGGTTTCAGCAGCCCAACGAATCCCTCCGGTGACATAAATAGATTGCGCTAAAAACAAGGGTATGCTCTGAAAACCGAAAATGGTAATTTCTCTTGTTTTTTTTTCGAATTGACGCAAACATCACTGTAACGCTTCCTTGCGCCCTGCTAAAAAAAAACAGGATATACATTAAAAAATTGGGATAATAAGACCATTTTCGGCTCTCAGACATACGTTTCCGGCATCAATATTTCTCACAATAAAGAGTTGAGTGATCTGCTAAGACCAAATATCTTTAGGAAATTTAGACTCTACTGTCAAAAAAATGCTAGAATTACGGCAGTCTAGAATGAGGCCGTTTTTGGCCCTTAACGTGACATCCACCCTTCTTTGAGTTCATGATGTCGATAAAACTCAGACGTGAAAATATCGATGACTGTATTAAATGTGACTGCTCTGAAACGCGATAATTCGTTGAAAACCGATTATATATCAATTTCCAAAGCCTCCTTCATCTCTTATGATCTCATTGAGGAATGGACGATTCGAGCACTTTTTCCTTTAATAATTGACTCACACTGATTGCTATGATAGAAAAAATCGGAGTTAAAAATTTATGTTAAGGCTCTGCGTACGACTGTTTCACACGAGAAATGCCATCTTCATGATTTGAAACAGGCATGGATTACACCGAGTTGGATATCGACGGCAAACTTTTTAAGCTTTATTAAATAATAAACTTTTACGTCCTTGACTGAGAAAATTGACCCGATGCTTTGCGTTACTGGTGCATTTGGTATCGAAAGATGTAACGAGCATTTTCATCGAGTTCGTTTCATTTTTAGCGCCAATTATTTCCTGATACGGATGCTGGAGAGATGTGTCGAAAATATTTAGAAGCAATAAAAAGAAGCCGATTTAGTTTAACAGTAATTCAACCTCACACCTCAGGAATCGTTAAAGCTCCTTAGTGGAAGTTTCCAGGTTTTCCTTCTTCACCGAGGGCAGTTTTAGCCTTCTAAATCTGGCGAGACGAAGAAAAAAGATTTTAAAAGCAACTGCTCGGAACTTAATTCTCTCTTCGAGTTTCCGTAATAATATATGTGCTCGAGCTACATCTGCACTACTCGCAGACCGGTTGCTCCGGAACTACCGCTCTCCGGATTTATCTTTGTCATCTTTTTTCTTTTGTTCAGTTTTTCTTGAAACTCCTTTTAATTACTTTTCCGAGTTCCTGCCTTTCCCCACGTTTGGCCAGGCTGCCTCTCCCTGTCGTTTTATATCCCTCCCATATTCTTCCCTCCATTCCGTCCGCTAAACTTGATTTTCTTCCTTCATTTCACGCTGAAGGCGAAACTCCTCATTTTCTTTTCAAATCTTGGCGAAATTATCTCTTCATTTTCATGTTGTTTTTCCTCCTGCATAAATTCTGAGGGAGCTTTTGACGACTGGTTTTTCTCTTCGTGCTAAAGGCTAAGTTTAAGTGGATAATAAGTGCAGCTATTTGTCGTTGACTTCCAAATAAATACATGAAACATAATTTAGTCAAAGAATAATTTTTTAGAGTAGATTTCACAATGTTGCGTTCGTTTTTACAAAACGTATGCCTCTTTACCAACCTATACTTTTGCGTATTTTTCAAATTCAATCGATAATATTCCAATAGACTGTACGCCGTGCGAAAATAAACTGTATATACTAACTCCGGGAAAGGTAATTGATCAGAAATAAGTATTGTGACTTATTACTTTCCATTGAACGATGGCTAGTATACTTTTCTCCATTGAACTCACCTCTGTTGGGCACATAGTAAACTGAGAATAAGAAAAAATGCAAAAAAGAAAAAAATTACTTACTTTCATCGGTCTGAGGAGCTGAAAGGATGGCACTATGTTTTTTCTTCACTTCTTCTACATTCCTTTGTATAAGATCTATCATCTCTCGTATCTCTTCAACCTGCAACCAAGGAAATTTGATTAAGACAAGTATCAAATTGCATACATGAAAGACTAGTTAAAAATAGTTGAAAAATTGTTTTTGACAAAATAAAAACAAATGATACCACTTAAAGTTAAAAAATGAAAACGTTTTGTAGAAAAAAGATATTTAAAAGTCGCCAGAATGTACCGATTTTTTTTACAATAAAAAGCTTAGTGCATCTCTAGGAATTCGCAAGAACTTCTAAATCGATTATGGATCAAAATTATGAGACCAGAAAACTTTGGGAAAACGCCTGAACTCTTTGGAAAACGTTGTCCAGGTCTCACATGAAAATTGATTTATGTCCTCACGTTCGCATGGCGAGTATAATGTTATTATTAGAGTCTTCACCTATTGCACACGTATTATTTCAGAACTTTCCATGTGGAATTGACCCTAGTGCTTACTTTTATCAAATTAAAGTAAGTTTTCGATCTGACAGACTCTAGTCGGTCAGACCAAGGTTAAATAAGAAGACGTAGTTGGCATAATTTTTCCGCTGACTGACCGACATACCATTTGAGAGTTGCTGATAGTTTTGTACATGTGAAATGAAAAATATGAAAGATTGGGAAGTTCCGTAAGATATTTCTTAAAACTGTGAAACATATTAAACGTTTTTTCAGGAGCTAGGTCAGCGACAAAATTTCATGAAAAATAAAATCTTGATGCATCACGTGAAATATTTTATGAAATTTCGGAAATTTATGAAAGGTATTGAAAAATACCGGTTCCTTTTCATGTTTCACGAAATGCAAAAATTATGACTTTCTTCTATTTTTGTGTGTCTCAGTGAGGGTTGCATACTCTAGCCCCTGAAAAATATAAAATATTTCATAAATATAAAATATAAATATTTCAAATTTTTCATTAATAATAAATATTTCATATATTTGTGAAATTCCATGAGAAATTTCACTGAAATTTCCAATTTTTCAGTTTTTTCTTACGTTTCATGCCACCCTGAGCTGGGTATGCAACACGCCCTAAAAACGCCGAACAGCAAAAACCACTTGCCTTTTGATAAATTATGCATTTAACTCCGAAAAATATATTTCGATACCTTTTACATGTTTCTGAAATTTCAAGAAATATTTCACCTGTGATTCAAAGATTTTATTTTTCCTAAGCCCTGGATAGACGATTAAATTCAGAACCAATTCCGATCAAAGTAGACATGCTGATGACTGATGGTCACCATCTACCATCAAAGAGCTTTTTTCGGCCCCCCCCTGGAAGTTCTTCAGACTTTGTCTATTGATTACTCATACTTGAGCGCTTCTTTTCCCAAATTTTCAGACCCCCGAAAAATTTTGGGGGGGANTTTGGGAAAAGAAGCGCTCAAGTATGAGTAATCAATAGACAAAGTCTGAAGAACTTCCAGAGGGGGGGGCGAAAAAAGCCGTTTTTGCATCAAGCTCTTTTGACGGGCCGCACTATTTTGTTCAAAGTAAGATCAGAATGGAGTGCCACCATTCATAATTTCCTGCCTCAGGAAACATTTCTGCCCAGTTTCCATTTTAAAATTAAGCAAATTTATGAGTTTAAGACTGATGACTCCCGACACTTTGATGGTAATTGGTTCGGGAATTTGATCGTCTATCGAGGCCTATAAAAAATTACGACCATCGTTACCGAACGTAAGAAAATGTTCAGCCAACGTGACGAACTTTCACATCACTCTTTCACAGTGCTTAGGGTGGGTCTTAAGACCTTAACCTACGTATTTCTTAAAGGCACCGCCGACTTAAGTCACATGGAGTTGAGAGGGTGATGCTGCTTCAGATGGGAAAGACGCAAACGGCGCACAGTGGATCGAGTCAATCAGAGAGGTCGGACATGAAATTTTTAGATAAAACCGCAAATTTCGATGTTCGATTCACCGTGTTTAAAATTTTAAGAGGTGCTTCTGAAAGAAAATTTCACGAGGAATCAAATAGGACCACTTTTTAAACCTCAACTTTTTGTTTTGTGCGACCTCCCCTATTGACTCGATCCACCGTGCGGCGATGCGCCGACCATCTGCAAAACGATGTTCATGTTTGCAGAGGATTACTTGAATCTTTCTCGTCATGAGTGTCGGAGGATTGGATCGTTTAAGGGAGGAAGGCGACGCATAGTGGAATAAGACGATGGAAGAAGTCGGACAAAATTTGAAAGCTTTGAAAGCTGTATATCTTCGAAAATATGAGGCAGAAAAGTTGAAAAGAGGTTTCATCGAATGGAGATGTTGCATGTGTGGGGGATTTGCGATTTGACCATTGATTCTTATGTAAAAGTTCGCGAGAAACACGATGGTGCAACTGGTTTTCTCTGAAATCATCTCCCAAGCTCGAAAAAAGCTCTCAAAGTGAGGCCAAAATGGAGGGGATATCCCACCCTACCCTGAGAGTCCACCTCTACATTATAACAAAATCTCCATGCAAAGATAGGGAGCAAATACATTAGCAGTGATGCCGTGTTTTCAGTTTTGGAATCCCCAAATAAAGTGGCAACCCTGCTAATGTATTTACTCCCTATATCTCTGCATGGAGAGTTTGTTTTGATGTAGAGGTGGACTCTCGGGATAGGGTGGGATATCCCCTCCATTTTGGCCTCAACTTGAGAGCTTTTTTTGAGCTTGTGAGTTGATTTCAGAGAAAACCAGTAGCATCACCGTGTTCCTCGCAAACTTTTATGTAAGAATCAACAGTCAAATCGGAAATTCCTCACACATGCAACATCTCCATTCTTCGTAAAATTTCCTTTCGGAAATACTCCAAGAAATCGAAACTGTGAGGGTACAAACATTCAAATTTTGAAATTTTTGTTAAAAATTTTCAGCCCGACCTCTCCTAATGGCTTGTTCCACTGTGCGATGAAACAAGGATATCCGTGTTTGGACGCGACGCGTGCAGTGATTAGCACTTGATACGAGTGGCCCAGACTGGGATGCGGATGGGAGCTTGCTATCTCGAGAACTTTGTTTCCAAGTTTGACTCCATCATTATACATTCACTTCGCGAGAATCCAACTTCATACCATCCACACTCTTCGCAAGTCCCACAAAATCTTCGCGAGTTTTGAAAACAACCTTGCGAAGCAGACTTCTTCGATCATCGGAGAAGATGCGCCGGGTTTGGATACGATCAGAAGCCAGAGATTTTTTTTGGAAGGCGAGAGGTCATGCGGGATTCAGGACAGGCACAGTGGATCGAGTCAATACGATAGGTACAGAAAGCTTAAATGCACCGATAAAAATATTTGTGTTCTTGTGTTACTTCTGGTTAAAATAGGAGATGAAACACAAACCGACACAAATTTTGTGTTACTTTGGTACAGTTTGCCGTGAATTTAGGGAAGAAAACAATTAAAAGACTGAGAAACCCCAGAGTCAACCCAAGGCTTGGGTTATTTTGTGTTTTACTTCCTGTTAACCAAACTTTTGTGTTATCTCTTTCACTGGAATAAAAAACACATTGGATCTAGAGTCCAGACTCTTGAAAACATTGACAAGAAAAAGGACTCTTAATTCAATTAGATTTAAGCTTAAATCAAAAATAAATCCGCTCAAATTAAGAGGCTTGGTTCTTGATTTAAGCTTAAATCTAATTGAGTTAACATTCCTTTTTCTTGTCGATGTTTTTAAGAGTCTGGACTATAGATCCAATGCCTTTTTTTCCAGTGTTGTGTAGTGATGATATTTCGCTTCCGACTTTCCTATTAATCCTTCATTTTCGCAATGCTATATCAAAGGGCAGAAGAATGTATTTCAACTTGATTTGGCTGAGGCAATAGAATAATTTACTTTCATTCGTCGAGGAATCGATGTGTCCCGACGGAGTTTCCTGCTGGAGTTTCCTGCGAGGATATTCCTGCGGGGACTAAACTGAGTCACGAACAGAAGCGCCGACTAGACCTGCGAGGATCGATCGCTCCAAGTTGAGCTTCAGGAGAGAGATAAGGGAATTGACTGCTTGTGGCCATGAAGTTCATCCCAGACCTGAGATCCGAAAAGCAATCGGAAACAGCGAATCTTACGCTAGGGATGCAGAGAATTCTTAGCCTTCCCATTTTTCGAATTGCCCTTCCCGTTTTAAAAACTTCTTTTTCCTAAAAAATTCCATAAAGATGACTTTTATATATGACTATAGCTCATGCACGTAAAACTGCCGTGGTAAAGCGATTAACTCGTAAATTTTATCGTGATTTTACGAAAAACAGAGACGAACTTTTGCAAAAACAAATTTGCCGGCTTTCCTATTTTAAAGGGATGTTTTCGGGGCCTTCCCATTGTTACACCACACACGTGACCGATTGCAACTCACCCTGTCACGTGGTTGAAAGATTTGTGTACCCCTGTCTCGCGGAACTGAGGAGCTTTGCAGAAAAAGGAAATTCAAAAAAAGACGTATCCCCCCCCCCTTTCCAAAAAGTATTCGGCCGGAAGTCGAAAGTTCACGTAACTACATCGAAACATGAAGCAGCAATTAGGTCTAAGAAAATTGGCAATTGAATAACGTGGTTATTGCTTCTTACGGCACACAGTCGATCTAGTCAATAGGGAAGGTCGGGCGGAATTTGGAAACTTTAAACGCTTTTAACTCCGCTTATACAAAAGTTTGACGATCTAAAAGTGGTTTCATTGGCTTCCTCGTACATTTTTCTTTACAAGAAATCCCTTGAAATGTAAAATGTGAGGCAATGCGAACATATTTTGCAGTTTTAGTCAAAAATTTCATGTCTGACTTCTCTAATAGAGAATTTGCAGGCGTCTGAAATTTGATGAATTTCTTGTTTAAGTGGAAACTCCTGAGTGAACTGAACACGAAGATACCCTTGGTTCATGAATTGAACATATTGAACAATTATTGGAGAAGATATGACTAAATTATCTAATCTGCTTAGATACGTGTGTTTAAATGGGAAATGCCGCCAGATGACGTCACCAGGCGGTGCATTTTCTCATTTTGAATCGACTTTTATACTATTTCCCATATCAGAAAAAAATTATAAAAAATACTGTGAAATCAGCTCTTTAAGCACTTTCAGAAGAAGCAATAAAAAATTTGCATGCAAATTCTCCATTGCCCCGATCCATTGTGCGGCATAATAAGCAAATTTCGATAAATTTTTAAAATTTCAGGATATATATCGCGTGAAATTACAATATTTAATTTTTATGAAAGAATAGACACCGTATGGGTGTTTCACAGCCTGAACTTGAGCTTGGCAACAGAGGGCCGACCAGTCAACAGTCTCCGTTTTGAGGAATAACCAAGTAGGAGAGTATGTATTCAGAGCTTTCGTCGCTTCATGAGCTCGTTGTGAGGCGGGTAAAAACTTTCTGTCACTCGACGAAGGCGGCGGATTACAGTGACAGATTACCGTTTCTACCGTTCCGTCCGTGCACCGCGCCGTGTCGGCCGTGCCATGCTGCTGGGCTAAAACGCCGTATGGACATTCGGACGTTGCCAAATTCCCTCCCATCAAGTATTCATTCTTTAAAGGAAATTTGGAATATTTAACCGTGGAATTTCCAGACACTCAGAATGAATTTGCGTGTAACATTTCTGAATCAATTGGAGAAAAATATCCGCAAGTTTCCGTAAAAATTCGTATTCTATTAACGGAAATATGGCAACGACACTTAAAACTGTCGCGGCTGAGTGAAGCGTCATCATTGGCGGAAGCAAGCTACATATTGTTCTGAATCATAGTCATCTAAATTTTCAGTTTGTGAAATATATGGACTATATTATTTTGCAACGAGGAACCACGATTTATATCTCATCCACAAAATTACCCATGTGCATAGGGAAACTAATGACACTTAAGTTGCTTCTGGATTGAGCCAGAAATAAAAGTTTCATATTGTAAAACATAGTCCATTGTGATAAGGTCTGAAAACTTGAGAAAAAAAGGGAGATATACTTAAATCACTTCATTGGAGGATAATTTTGTATAGTTTTCGAGAAAAAAGAACAGGAAATTCCACAAATTGACTATATCAGAGCAATTCACGGTTGGATGGCAAAAAAATCGAGAATGGAATTTTTTCAACTTTTATCCTATGAATGAGCACGAGCAAGTCAAAGCTCAGGTCTATTCGCGGTTTCTGAATTAAACCCCATTTTCCGCGTCCTCTTTGGCACGTTGATCTATAAGCCTTATTGGCCCAAAGGTAATCTTGAACGGGGATCTACACATTTTAGTTCAACGTTTCATCACCACATTAACAAAGCTTCAATATGTTTGTATTTTCAGGAAAAAAAGAGAAAAGGAAAAGAAGAATATCAAAGAAAGATAGGCGAAACCCCCAATGCTGAAAAAATTAAAGCATTGGTACGACATCATCAGAAATTTTACAGAGAAATAGTTTCGAGTAACTTTGAAAGGACGGCTCAAGGGAATATTTTAGACCTTCCTGGTAGAATTCGGTACTTTTTGACCATTTCTCTCAACTTTTTCACGTACTATATGTGGCGGCACATAATGCCTCGAAAATACAAATTATGCAAACGCATACGATCGGGCCACTATATATTCGTCTTTTTCGACAGATTTAAAGAAATGATGTACAATAAAAATTTCTGCTATAAAAAATAAAACAAGGAAAAACATTGCAAAACCGTCTTCCCTTCTTACGTCTGTATAATCATGCTTTAATCATGAAGCCAACTAACCGCAACGGCTAAAAAGGACATGAGGTCCATCCCGTTGTGACTTCATCATTGACACCGATCAATGCAGCAACTATTCGAACTCCTGAGTCGCGAAATTGCCTACCCGCCCAGTTGAAGGCGTTTCATACTGGGCCAACTGAGACTGACAATGACCCTCATACGCAGTCTCGCCGGCTCACGTCTTGTATGCAAGACAGCCAGGCGTTAAGAGCTCCGACTGTTTAAACAGTAAAATTTGAAAGCGAGGTTCAAGAATTTTGCTGAAGGCTTCATCAAACGGAAGAGAAACATTCAAAATGATGCGAAAAAAATGTTTGTTGTTCGGTGACCAGAATAGTGGGAAGAAACAACACCTCGACTTAATATAGATTGATTTTGGCAGAAAGGAACGATGTTTTTGGAAAACAAGGGTCTGCTTGTTCTATGATTTCCATTTTCATTTCTCAATGAGAAAAGTATCCATATCAAAATTTGAATCTGAATGGATATAATGTGTTCCCTGGGTTTACCGAACAAAAAAGTCGATTTGCTGCAAAAAACTTTTTCTCCATAATTTAGTTACTCTCCTCTTGACTCCCAAATACAAGAAGAAAAAACGGAATCAATTCAAAGAAGGGAGCCAAATAGATTAATGCTTGCTGTAGTATTCCTTCAATCAACTTACGAGCGTACCCTCTGATCGCAAAGCCAAGTAGGAGAACATTTTGCATTGAGGAACTACTATTTCTGGGTCATTCATATTAAACTTCTATCTGCATGGAGAATCAAATGGCATATGTGTTGTTTATAAAATAAGCCAAAAATAGTAAATCCTAAATGTGAAATACAGCCCATTCGTTTCCTTTCTGGTACACTCAATTATACAATGTGCCTTTACGACATACACTTCAAATGCTGATTCCCTTTTATTTTAAACTGACACATCCTGAGGTTCCACTATGAAATACCTACTCTAATTCTCATTTCTCTGTTCCTCGGCCGTACTTTTTCTCAACATAGTAAAGGCAGCGCTACTTTATCATCCGCATCCACTTCATTCGGGCAAGACGATTAGTCTTCTTACGATCAAAACTTTAAAAGTGATAAAAAAGTAACGAAAATAGACATTTTCTAGTCCTCGGTTTTCTCGGGCTCTCGGAAGGAAGTGAGAATTGGAACATTTAGGCGTACTTAACATAAGAATGGATTTAAACTGCCTTGAAGTACACTTAAGAATACCGTGCAAATGACTTGGTGAAGGCGGGACTGGATAACGTCCGAGCGAGGAAGATAAACAGAGATGATAAAAAATGGCGGAAGGAAGGGGAAAATTTGCGAGGAAGTCCCCGAACGAGGCAGGGTGGCGCTACGGGCTACGGCCGAGGGTGGCGCCCAGGACGTGCGGAGGGGGGGGGGAGGCGGACGGAAAGGCCGCGGTCGCGCAATGGAGCAACAGCAACATCGCCCCCCCCCTCCTCCCAACGCCCCCCGGCCCCATAACATGCACTCACTGCACTGGATTCCCTGTGCCGTGGCGTGGCGGCGACCTTGACACCCGATGACGCTTGCGCGACATTTGACCTTTCGTAAAATCAACCCCCACCGCATTGGCATCCGCGTCCGCCGCAGATGGTCAGTGCATTTGTGACCCTTCGCAGGAGGGGCCTTAAGTTATCTGGGGAAATTTCCTGATTTTGATAGAATTTTCAGAGAGAAATTTCTGGTCAAGGCACGAAAAAAAGAAGAATAAGAATCAGGCGCAACTTAGACATTTCCAATTTCAGGCTGTCTACTAGTTACGGAAAACCATAGTTGGGGACTTTCGGGGACTTATAAGAGCGTTTTTTCGAGAAAATCGGGGACTCCTGATCCCGAAATAGTAGGAGAAATGGAGCTAATTATAGCGTTAAAAGGCGTGTTATATACGACAAATATTACACGTCATGTTGAACCGATGAAAACATACGTGAAACCAAGCAACACTTCGGTTTTTTTATTCCTGGTTATACCGTCCTAAACGCCGGTGTTTAGGACAATTTCTGTCATTTTTTGAGGACCTGAACGAGAAAATTGAGGGCTTTCGGGGATATCGGGGACACCCTTCCAAAATCGGGGACATTGGGGACCGATATACACCCTGGTTTGTGACCCTTCACAGGAGGGGCCTCAATTTATCTGGGGGAAATTTTCCGATTTTGAAAGAATTTTCTGAGAGAGATTTCTGGTCAAGGCGCGGAAAAAAGAAGGGGGTTAAGACCCAACTTGGACATTCCCAATTAATTGTGGTAGTACCCTAATAAATTAGGCTACAAACCCAAATGTTGCGCTACCACATGAGTAAAATTTCACAGAAAAACCACGATGGATTCCTCTTAAACTATCTTTCCACCTTAAAAAATGCCTCTTAAGTTATGAGGCCGTAATGGAGAAGATGGTTTACGTTATAATGAGAGTCCTCCTCTATATCCAGCCAAACTCTCTATGTATAAATATGGAGGAAATAGGAGCTTGGGGATGGGAATAGGGAGAGCAATAGGGGCAAATACAGTGTTGCCATTTTGTGCGCGGACTCCAAGGTTGCGGCAACGACAATCCTGTTAATATATTCGCTCGACCCCTGATCTATGCGTAGACAGTTTGACTCTTCACAGAAATGAACTCATTATTATAACGAAGGAGATGCATTCCATGACAATCTCAACTTTGAGAGCTTTTTTTGAGCTTGAAAGTTCGTTTTAGAGGAAACCAGTGTCATCTTCCTATTTTCCGTGACATTTTACGTAAAATACGTGTAATTTATTTGGAAATTCCCGTTAAATACCAGAGTTCCAATGTAATTACTGCCCCGTCACTAACTCGTAAAGCATGTATTAGAAGCTTCTACAGTTTTTTCTACAAAGCCGCCTTTGAACAACGTCCTATATTGGGCACTTAACAATTCTGCCTTGCTGAAGATTAACTCCGTATACGCCTTCAGATGTTGCCATATTTCCTTCAATAAAAGTCAAATTTACCGGGTTTGTGAATATTATTTTTTTCAATTTTTCATACAATTTTGTTCGCGATTGGATCTGAAATACATGCAAAGGAGGGGTATCGTTAAGGACCTTTTTTGGGCCCACCCTGAAATTCCTAAAGTCCGCGATTTTTTGGTCATTCAAGGTCTATACTTTACGGAATGCATCATGGTTCGGTCATTTCCGATCTATTTCGGGGTCTATCACTGGCCTAAACATGGGTCTGCAGGCCAATTTTGGCGAAAAATACGGGTTTTTCGACGTTCGACGCGCTGTTTCATGACGATCCCTTCGGTGGACGAAAAAGTCCTTTAAGTATGTTCATTCGGGATGTAAGAGAGTCACTTTGGCTAACTTTTGTCGATGTCAAAACCATGCAAAACTTTCCTGACAAACACATGTTTTATTCACGGAAATTTGGCAACTCTCGAATGTTCATACGACGTTCTTCCTCTGCACAGCCAAATTCTGGAGAGTGCAAATTTTGCCAAACCAAAGAAAAACCTTTCTGAAAAACCTGGCAGGAGGATAAAATAAGTGACCTGGCAAAAATCGTTCCATCGATAATGCATAAATCCTCGAGGGCAATAATTATAGCGTAAGCGCTCGATGGCTTTCAGCACTCACATTCTGAAAGAGGGAGGGTCAGAGGGAAGATTAATACATGGTCGCGCGGACATCAAATGATGACCTATGAAAGCCGAATTCACGCGGAGTGACGGACGACCGCAAAATAGTCAAAGCTATGCCGAGCTCTGCGGGACAAAACAGGGGATGAGGGTAAAGCACAGAAGGGGGGGTGAGGACATGGGCTTTGCTGGCGGTAATTAAGGTGGGAAAAGCTGCCGTTTAGGGAGTAAACTGCCAAATGGATAGAAAAACAGCAACATATTTTTTTCGGAAAATTTTAGAGCTACATGTGAAAGAGATACGTCATCAATACTTTTGGCGTGTATTTCAAATACATGACAACCAACGCAGAGGTCACCAGGTAAGTGTGCAGTTTTTTTATTTCGGTTTTTTTTTTCAAAAAAAAAAAATTTATTATGTTTTGTTCAATACTACAAAAAAGGGGGAAAATTACACATTACTGAAAATTGCCATAAAATGCCATAAAAAATGTCATTTAATACACCACGAAGCAAACATGTTGGATCGCGGGAAATCGAAAGTCGGCATTTTGGAGCTATCTACACCCCTATAATACTGAAGGACCTTCTTGACCTGCTCTACAAAAGAGCAGGAACAAAATTACCATACGTTATTGTTCTGTTAAATAGCACTCTGGAAATCCAAGAGATTTGTAAACGACAGGGCTAATCTCAACGTGAAGTTCTTCTTGCTGGTACAGAAATACGGCGCATAACACCATGCTCAATTTTACGAGTCTCCCACTAAAGTACGAGTCGGAATGTAAACTTCTCTACGCGTGAGGAAACTTTTTTTTCAGTGCAGGGGCAAAACCCGTGCAATATTCCGTAAAATGTTTCTTTTCTTCTTTTTCTTTTTAAACAAAATTTTCGAAGAAAATCGTAGATACCACAAGAACTATAAATCATGCATGTGTCAAAAAGAATTAAATTTTTAAAGGTATAGGTGGACACAGTAACACTATGTAATACAGATTTATGAAACACCGCAATCGAGATACGTGGTTTGCACCTCAGCCATCCGACGTCTTGGAAAGATGTTGATGGCATGGATCGATGAAAAATCTTTTTTTTAAGATTTTCTAAAAACTGGTCCGCTTCATGAAGAGAAAACAAAATTTGAGCTATCGGCCGATTTTACAAATATATGCAATGATTGCGACTCGGTCTTGTCTTGCTCTCTTTGTTCTGTCGACTTACCTTACACCATGCACTGGAAATAAAAACACATAGGATCTAGAGTCCAGACTCTCAAAAACATCGACAAGAAGTTTAAGCGGGTTTCGTTTTGATTCAAGCAAAAATCTGATCGAATCAAGAGTATTTTTTCTTGTCAATGTTTTCAAGAGTCTGAACTCTAGATCCAATGTGTTTTTTTTTCCAGTGTGTAGCAATCTAGTAAAGCTTTTCTCCTTTTCTTTGTGATTATGCATCTTGCCAGTGTTTTTCATTCTTATCTGTGTACTTGCCCTTGCACTGATGGAGACCAACATGTTGGTCGAAACGTTCGCTTGTCCACCATGCTGGTAAAATTGTAAAAACATAACATCCTCTTGCACACTGTTTTTTTTTATTAAAGCATGGCCTGAGTCGCAATCATTGCATATATTTGTAAAATCGGCTAATAGCTCAACTTTTGTTTTCACATTGTGAGTAGCCGAAAACCGAAAAATCTTCACGAAGAGAGGTCATATCTACTTCAAAACGTGTTGAAAATTGTATTTCATGTTACATTATTCCAAAACAACGGACGTCAGATTCGTGTTAGCGTACTTTCTATACACTGCGTTGTCCCCAACACGTACGTTACAGTGTGAGCAAATCGAAAACTGTCCTCATCTCCTGTGTTTTCTCTCCGAGTGTGTGTCTGTGCCCTCCGAGGGACTTTGGAGGGACTGCACTTTGGCAACATGCGGGAGGAGCTTGGTCGGGGAGTTTAGCGACCATGCGCCGGCTTGACACTTGGAACAGGTTGTTAATCCATTATTTGATTGATGATTAATGATCAACAAACTGAAACACCTTTCCTCCAGTCGAACACTCAGTGAGTCAGTGCTTTGCCCTCTACCCCACTGCACTCCTTTTACCGAGGCTTTCGCTTTGGGCCCCAACTTTCGCTTGGAATCCACGCTCTCTTAACGAGCTCCCTCCCTTCTAGCTTGAAAATGCATATGCATCGTGCATTATGAACAAAGACATAAAGACGGAGCGGTAAAAGCAAAAAATGAAGCTTCTTTTCAATCACCTCTACTTACTATTGGCTAGAGGATTGGCGGCGAAATCGGGACAGGTTTAAAATTCAAATGCAGGGCGGTAATTAAATACAATTGCGGAAACAAAGTATTTTAGGTTGATTTTTGCCCAAATTCAGTTACATACTCATATTTTTTTTAACTTTAGGTTAGTTTTGGTCCGTCGTCGACCGATTACTTTCATTTGAGAGTAACGGTCATCAAGGACTGTAACGGCCTGTTTGAACCGGCAGAACCATCATGAGCAGAAGAATAACTAACTTTATCTCAGATTCTGCCTGTTACCGAGAAAAAGTAAGTGTATTATAAAAAGTCGCAGTTCCAACTTTCTTAAAATATTCGTTTTAGGCATTTAAAATTCGTTTCGAAGAAGAAATGTGGAAAAATCAAGAGGACACGTTCAAATCAAATTTCCGTTTGCCACCATGGATTCCCGCGCTCATTTACCCTCTCACACAAGCACCCAGCGCCAAACTAGGCTTCACTTTTTCCCCGTGCTTTTAGATACGAGCCCTCCGTCTTTATGTCTTTGATTATGAAAAATTTCTTCCTCAATCAAAAGGAACATAGACTTCGAGGTTATACTTTAAAAATAAAATCAAGGACTTCCGAAAGAATGAAAAGTAGCGATAGGGATGTTTGAGTAGACTCTTCAAGGACTTTGGAAACAAATGAAATGAAATTTCAAGAATGTGCACATATATTTCAGAGGTATCTAGGAGCAGGTCGGGAGTACAAAGCGCGTGGGTGCGACTAAATTGTGGGCATGACATGAAAATTGTAGAAGCTAGAGAGTGTTGGTTTCTGTCTACGATATAACTCGTCATTACCTGGAAGAAGATGTACGTAACTTCATTCCGAGTTGAAAAATTTACTCAAGAAATTAAATTTTTCTCTCTTAACTTTTAGACTCTGATTGATTTCATTTCCTGCCATATTCGTCATTTTCCTTGACATTTTCAGGTTTCCTCTAACTTCCCAAAATTCCCTGACATTTCCCGGTAATCCCTGACTGTGGCAACCCTGAACAACATTGCAATGCTGGTGATTCTCTACTGCAAAATGTATCCGAAGTGCATTTGGCACATGCTCGAATAAAATGAACAAGGTTCAAGCGGAATGCGCTGGGGCATTTTACGGAAGCTACAGAGAGCTGAATGGAGCCATGTGCTGCAATTGAATCGTAGCTCATAAAACTCTCCCCGTTCAGCTCGTTCTGGACAGCGTCGCGCGGGATATTGATGAGCTGCGAACGGAACGAGGATTCTGCTCAACTTCTTCTAACGTATTCCCCACCTCACGCTGCAAGTGCTGGAACCCTTATAAATAAATTATAGAAGACACTGAGTCCTGTAGAAATCCTCAGGATCCGAAAAATGGCGGAGATCGTATTTGATACATCGAACAGATGAGATTGTATCGATATCGGTTGGTTCAACATGTAAATATAGTCTCAAAAGTCGACTTATAAATCTGAGGGAACGGGTCTTCGTATGATAGATTTTCAAATTTTTTGAGAACCAAATGCTACCGAAAAGTGAAAATGTTCAGGGTGTCTACTAAAACAGGCTGGCCAAAAATCAATACTTTTACGGTACTTTTTCAGTACATTCCCAATAAAATTCAGTACCTCTTCAACAGAGAAATTCAGTACTTTTTTAGTACCTTCATTTGACGAAATTCGAAAAATTTCAGAAATTTTAATTTCTCGCTCAAATTGGGATCTCCTTAAATTGCGGAGTGTCCGCACTTTTTCAGTACTTCCGGACCGCCCTTAACAAATCACTACTATTTCCGGACTTTCCGGAAATTCCGGACTTGTAGACACCCTGAATGTTCGGAATTTTCTAATTTTCAGCTTTTCCGACTTAAATCCTTAAATTTTTGTTTGAGGTCATGTTCTATTGTTTTGAACCAAACGATACATCGAACCACTATCGAATACGGTCTATTCGTAATATGTGAGGGGATGGAGTCAACCTACGTCGTTCATCACCTGCCGTCAGAAAGGTTCAAATTGAATTTGTTTTCAAAAGTAATATACAATTCATAATCCCCAACCCTTCACTATTTGAATTTATTTCAATGAAAAAGAACAACAACAGTTTTGTGACATGACGACGCGACGGTGTAAGTGTGCAACCACGTATATTGTTTGCGGTGTTTGAAAATCTCCGTCCTTGTTTTAATTCTTGAAAAGAGAGCAAATAGACAATATTCCTTGAAATTTTCGCAGAATTTTCTTCGCACGGAGAAGAAAAATCACGGCACTTTATACAAATTGCCGTTGAGGAGTATTTTATTAAAAGAATTGAGTATGAAAGGAAGTCAGCAACGTCGCAAACCGACATAAATGGTTGCGGACTTACATCGTCGATGAACCCTGTCATGTATGTATTCTTAGGGATCTCAGGGCTCATGTCAGAATAGATGTGGTTCCTTTTGACTGACAGAGTCCATTTTTTACCTCGTTAGAAATAATATAGACATTTGAAGTAAGACTGATCAAAGGAGGCAATTAAAAAAACCTAATCGTTACTTTTGTTTTTATAAATACAAAAGAAATGGAAGGAGAACCGTTCCTTTCCTGAAACGAAGACCAGCTGTGGCGAATGGCGATTGCAGTTTCATAAAGCGGAAAGTCACACTCTAGAGTTGCAACTATTCGAGTGTTCTACTGAGCAAACTGCAAACTGAATCCGCAGTTTTTCCGCATTCCTCGACAGCTGCAAGTTACCGGATAAATGGGGATGTGTACATAACGGCGAAAATTGGAAAAAACCGAATGACGTAATAAACTCATCCCATTTCTGCGTTCTCATTCAAAGCATATACACTCTGCTGTTGTAAAGTAGGATGGATGCCATTTCAGCCATGGTTGAAGAAATTTTGGAACTGTAGTTCCTATTTTTCAGCGTTGGTACTTAAGTAAAAAATAGGTGAGCCGAAAGGAAAATATTACATAAGGAGCTATCGGTGGCGATTCTTGTTAAGTTGGCAACACCGCTCTCCCTCCATCTTTGCATTTGTCTGCTAAACAATAGATTGTATGCGAAACAACCTGCCTCATCTACACAATCGACATTTATAATGGATTTAAATGGAGAAATAACAGTGTCGCCACCTAAAGAGAATCGCAACTGGGTACTGTTGGAACGCCTTAAGCAGAAAGGAACCAAGTCACATCAGCCATTGCCAACTTTAACTGAGTAATTTAATTTTTGAGCAAATTTCAGTGAATTTTCTGCGCAAGACAAAGCAAATTCCTTGAAATTTCCAAAGGAATCGGCACAAAAGTTTCTCTGGTAAAGAATTAGAATTGCCCAGTTAAATTTGCAATAGCTGATGTGGCTTGGTTCCTTTCTGCTTAGCGCGGTCCATTTAAGGGTGAGTCTCAGACAGAGAGGTCGGCTAGGTCCAACCCGTATCCTCCAAGAAATAAAGCTTTAAGAGTTTTGAAAAAATTCTTGAAAGAAAAACGTGGGCAATGTGTCATTTTTTGTTTTGAAATTGTTTCAATCCACTTTGTGTTAAATGGTCAGCACAATACCAATCCACACATGTAAGTCATTGCGAATCTTTTTGAAATCCACCCCCCCCCCCCGCATTCACTCGACCGCAACCAGTGTAACGTCACATTGCGGCTGCTCCAGTAATCCCAAGAGAAATTAATTGCTTTAAATTTCCCACCGCAATGTGCGGTAGGGCCTCGAAAATCGTCTACATGGAATGACTGACCTGTGTGGATTGATTTTGGTCTTAAGCGTCTAACTAAACCAAAAACTTCATGTCTGTTAGAATAAAAATCGATAGACGCTGAAATGACCCTGAACTAAAGATGTTTTTTTCATAGTAAGAATCGAAAAACTTACGTGTTGCGCACCCTATATACAATTATACAGACTTGCGGTAACCCCCGAAAAACGAATGATTTAATTCTTTCTCTTGCTCTCTCTTCAAGTATCAACACGATGTAATCAAATGATAAATTATTAGTACATTGTTCAAAAAGATGAGAGAACAGGGGCAGGGGAGGGGGGGATTATCCAGGGACAACGCAGGCTCCGGAAAAAATGGATTCCGAGATTTCTAACAGTGTCATACGAGCGAAAAGCAAGTGCACTCGTCTTAGGGCTGTAGAAGATATTGAAAGGCTTACCTCGGCAAAAAATTCATCCATGAAACCATCCTTTCCTTCCACGTTGACGGCCACATCATCGGAGCCCGCTTCATCGTCATCACTTTGGGCCTGAAACCAACAAAAGGAAATGGTCATAAATGGGCAAAATAAAAGTACAGGAGGGCAAATCTGCCATGCTAAGGAAGAACGCCGTATGAACATTCTAGACTTGCTAAATTTCCCTAGATAAAACATGTATTTTTGACGACATTCATATACATTTTTCTTTGAAATTTTTAGACATTTTAGATTAAATTGCGTACAAAATTGTCTAAAAATTTCGGGAGAAAATATTCACAAGTTTACCAGGAAATTCGTATTTTATGTAAGGAAATTTGGCAACGCCTGAAGGTTCATACGGCGTTTATCCTTAGCAAAGCAGAAATCACGATTGACACTATGCTGCCGTGCTAGGGAAGAGCGTCGTATGAGCCTTCAGACGTTGCCGTCTTTCCTCGAATAAAAATCAAATTTTCCGCAAAAATTTAGAATGATTTTTTTTCAAACTTTTCAGTCAATTTTGTTCACGATTTAATCTAAAATATCTGAAAATTTTAAGGAAAAATATGCTCAACTTTCCTCTGAAATACATGTTTTATGCGGGGACAGTTGGCAACTCTCGAATGTTCATACGGCGTTTTTCCTTAGCATGGCAGTATGGGAAAAAACAAATGTGAAAAAACTCAGCATCAATTAGAGAAATGCAAGCTAACTGCCTTGCTTAAAAGATTGAAGGATACAGGAATCACATACTATTGTTAATAGTGTCAACACAATGCTGATAATAACGGCCTTCTAAAAACGATCATAGTACGAACTGAAATGAAGAATGATAGCAATCATTACGAAAAAACACTGAGAGTAAAAGATGAAGGTGGAAAAAAAAATTCTCATTACCTTGACAAGTGTGTAGTGAAATTTATGACTTCGGTCTTTGACCATATCAGAAGGTATTGCTTATTTAGGTGCTTATTCAATAAGGTATTTGTGTACTAGTATAATGACGATTTGACGCGGAACAAGAACGACATTACGCGCACAACTTTGGTGACCTTAAAAAAAACTTTAAAAAAAGTACGAGTTGAGATTATTTTGGTCAGAAGTACAAGAAATGCCGTTTTGAAAAAAATGAGCCTCGTGGAAACTGTGCGGGCAAAAATGATAATTATGATGTTCAAGCCTTCATCAGAATTGGAATATATGAGTTCGGTCGTTGATTAAATATAGCGAAATGTATTAATTATTTAGGTGCTTAATTGAAAAGGTACCTGGGTACCAGTATAATGTTGATGCAATATACATCAGGAATAGTTGCGCCGGTTTCCTATTTGCGTGCGATTTTTGCCATGAACCGAACACAAATGAAAGTAGCGGGCTACTGATTTTCATGTCATTCAGCGTATCCACTTCAGCGTCGACAAATATCGGAGGATGCCTAAATTATTAAATTTTAGAGAAAAATGGGTTTGACATTTTTTATCACTGACAGATGTTCAATATGATCACTCGCGCTGAAGTAAAAATGAAAATAAATAGTGGAGGAAAATCTGCACGTTTATAGGGCTGAAGTTGGTCGGCAGGCCATTTCAGAAATTATAGCCAAATGCAACGATTTTCTTTGCTTAGCGCCACCAGCTGTGGCTAAATGAAGGATACCTCCCCAGAGTAACTGTGCCATATCACGACACCACTATTCGACCACGAGGGAACTTGTGTTGCCTACACTAAAAATTGAAGGCAGACTGACGTGGCGTTAAAGTCACCGCTTCGCATTTGGCAAAGGTCTATTTTTTGTGAAAACTCCGAGTAACTGCCACTTCCAGATGGCATAACAATGCCATTTCACGATGATATAGAGTTACAACGAGTTTATTGGCACATTAAAACAAATGTCAAACTCGCCGTTCAAAATGGTTTGTGATTTTCAATATTTTTTCTATTAAATAAATTATGTCACTCTTCCTAATCGGGAAAAAAGTCCAAGGCTAAGGAGTTTCTGGTGGTTTAGTCACAATTCAAGGATATTCTACGACTTGTCAAGCGTCACGAATTGGGCACTTTCCGAAACCTCATTCAATGGACCATGGACCACTAGACAAGGTACGAATATCAGCATTCTGATACATGTTTCGTAACTAAAATTCCACGTGGAACACGCTGCGCAAAACGGAAATTACCGAAATCAACTTCCTCCGAAGATATTTAATGATTCTGGATGTGTGAATTGAAACCACCCGCTCATGAAAACTCAGAACTCTACGTGATTCACATCGCGCGCTAAACGTTATCATAACAGTCACTGCGATATGAAAATCTGGCAACCTCAATCTTGACGCTTTGGCTCAGCTATAGCGAATTACTTATAGTTTGAAAAACACCTGGTGGGAAATGAACATTGCTCGATTGAGAAGTTTGCTGAAACCGTTGTTGTGCGCGACTTGACTCACGTAGAGCTTTGAGTTTCTTGTGAGCGGGCAGTTCAAATTCCTCGTAACTGATGTGAAATAAAAATGTTAATACCTCCGTTAGGAGTTGGTTTCAGTAATTTTCGTTGCGCGAATCGTGTTTTACTTGAAATTTTAGTTAAGATACAAGTATCAGAATGCTTAAATTCATACCTTGTCTAGTGGTCCATTGTGGCGAGAAAACCACTAAGTGTGTGCACTTGTGAGGTTTTTCGCGTGTAGCCCAGAGCCAGGTACGTTCGTCTTGCATTTCCCTTCATTTTTCACTTGAACCAACAGTCTCGTTGCCGGCTCTACATCACTTGTCATTCGAGTGGGAAACAAGCACAATTGCACGTACCGAGATGACGCGGCTCCTTTCCACGCTTGATTACACTTGCAGCTGTCGCTATTATTTACTTGGGGCTTCTGAGTGAATGAGACTATAGACGGACCGCAGGACCACGGAATTTTTCTCTTTTAGACGTGTAAGAGGAGATGAGCGCCAACTAAGGACAACATATTTTTCGTTTCTCTATTACGAAAATGTCGAGCCCTCAACATCGCGCGTGTGTGGGAGCCGAAACCTAACCCTGAAGGAAGTATACTTGAAGGCTACGTGAATCGTGAATTCTAAAAAAAAAAATACTCTTGATGCAATCGGATTTTGCTTAAATCAAGAACCAAGCCTCTTAATTTGAGAGGATTTCCTTTTGATTTAAGCTTAAATCTGATTGAATCAAGAGTATTTTTTCTTGTCAATGTTTTCAAGAGTCTGGACTCTAGATCCAATGTGGTTTTTTTTCCAGTGCGTGTCTCTCATGCCTGACTAAATTCAGTAAATGAGAAAGAAATTCAAGTGACAGCTGTTATGAGATTGCCCTTCGATATGGGCCAGCAGTTGTGAGCAGTACGGTCCTCTAAAAATGACCATAACTCAATCGATGGAGACTTTTATTGAAAGTTTCCAGGGAGAAAAAACCCAGGGTTGATGACCGATTTTCTCGAACAAAATCAAGGACTTTCGAAGAGAGGTTTCGAGTGTCTTCTAGAGACTCCAATAAAAATTCCTGCTGAGCTCAGAAGTGTACTAAAAAAATACAAATAAATAATGAGTGAAAAAATTCCTGTGTAAGTGTGTAAAGAATGCCTTTAGAGTAGGAATTTCATCCTCTTGGTGCATCTAATCACTGGAACTGATGCATAAAAACGATCGAATATGCGACAAACGCGCGACGTTAGTAGAATCACAGAATCCTCCAAAATAAGAGAGAAAATAGACTGTCTTGCTCTTGCCGAACGGCTTAGGAGGTCACAACCGGAGGCTTTGGAGTCCGAGTGTTTTCATGAGCATTTGGGCAATTTCCCAAGACTCACTGATACCTATTATTTTGAGGGCTGTAAAAATTAAACAAAACTAAAAAGAAATGATAAAAGTCATTGAGACGATAAAACCTGCAACCGCGACATTCCGCAGTAAAGTTGGTACGATAAAAAAAACAAGTTGCTCATTTTTTGGACCCCTGTTCGCAGCGATAAAAACATTTCGACAAAAATATACGCTCATCTCACGATAGGGGGAAAATTCCGAAAAAACACAAGCTGATCAGAAAAGCAACTGCACCTTTCCTTTAATTGAACTAAGCCACTAAAAGAAGGGTGTATCCGTTTTCCAGCATGAACTTCGAGACTCCTACGAATTTAACCGCGACAGAGCTCATACGCATACTTCCATACGACATTAATACGTCCAGTTATATGGTACAGACGTCTATGATGTCGACTTCGTGTAAACACAAACACAGACGTGCACGTAATTGCCAAGTTTAATACGGCAAATTTTCTCGTTTCGCAAGTTTCGGACGGCACTATTAACATTTTTCAGGGACTACGTATCTAGCCGAGAATTTCTTATACAAGAATCAAACATCGAGTCGTAAGCCAACTCAACTGAACAATATTATGAACTTGAATGCAATAGTAGTGGCAATATTCAATGAGAGACGAAAAAAGATGAGAGAAATATTGTGAATCATTAACAGCAGAGACTACGAGACGGCTTGTAGTTCAAAATTTGTAGAGTCTCGAACTCGACTTTAAACGAAAAAACAATAAAAAAAAAAGTAGTCATGATAGGTAATTTTTTTGTTCACATTGCTTATTTATTATTAAGAACCTAACAGACAATGATGTCGAAGTGTTCGCTTCATTTTGTCTCGGTAATATAAGCAATTAAAAACTTCAGAGACTGGTCGTTCTCGAGCTGATCGAAACGCACCAATATATTGACTTTAGAAGCAGAAGGAAAGAAAACGACTGAGAGAGTGTGTGATTTTCTGCGCGGTGCGGAAAGAGGAAAAACTCCTTCAATTGACAGGGTAGGCAAAACGCGCTCCCAGGAGCTGAAATAGTGGTATTAAGGTGCTACTTAGCTTACAGTTTGAGTGTCTATCGACTAATGGACACTTCACAACCATGTTTCTTGGGATTTTTAGCCTCTAAGGGACCTTTTCTTCAGTCGATTGGCTAAACATCTCCAGCTCATCAACTGGACAAATGGCGATGGAATTCCGGCTTTGAAAAGCATGCAGAAGGTGAACCCGATTGCCTCGAATGAGGGAGGACAAAGCTTTGGCATCCGCCTGTAAATTGTTCAGTCTTTTTCCAGAAAGAGAGGACTCTTTTTTGAATGATATCTCAAGTACAAGAGGATACATACAAAGTAAGGCTTGTCTGAAAATGTACTTGTCACCTTTTGAAAACAACTGATTCCAATGACATACTCCATCCCCGCGGAGACAGGGTGTCAAAAAGAATTTCATTTGGGATGCTCCTGATGTTTTGGACGAGATTTCCTGATTTTTGCGCGAATGAATTGCCATTTCGTTTGATTTTAAAAAGCATTATTAATAATATATAAGAGGAATAGGTATAGGATCAGATGTTAAAAAAATGCTCGGAGCACCCAGCATTACTGATCCATGACAGTTTTTGCTGGTACTGTCCTGATTTATCCTGATAACATTGAATTTTCTGATATTTTCCTGTCCTAATATTTTAGACGAGATTTCTTGATTGTCCAAGCGAGTCAATAAATTGACATTCCTTAGATTTGAAAAATCAACAAATTACAAATTGGAACAAATGTTAGAAAAACGCTTGAGGCATCCAGAATTACTGATCCACGACCAATTTTCCTGATATATTGCTGCTTTTTCTTACTAACATCGAATTTCCTGATCTTTTCCGGTTTTCACCGACAGCAGACACCCTGCAAAGTGTCTACATCTCTCTATGGAGGTATTCTACAACGTAGAGTCCCTTTATACCGAGAGTCACGACAACACCCCCTCATGGAGTCACAAACGGGAATGAAGATTACAGAAATTGAACGTTTTTTGTAATCTTTGATCGGCCCATTCTCACATTCCTTTCTCCGTTCCTTCTCTCATTCCATTCGTTCCTTGCCGAACCCGTAATTCCCTGGCCCATTCCAGATTATAATCTTTGCAATCGGTGAAAATATAATCTTTCTTCCCGTTTGTGACATTGTGAAGGCCTAAAATACGGGAACCAATCAGAAATGGATTCACATTGTCTTGACTCTCATTATAAAGGGACTCTACTACAACCTTGAGGCGAGAGTCATCCGCACTAGATTGCCCGTTGGAAGTGCGAGCTGTGAGGATCTGGGCGTCCCGGTGCGTGGCGTGGCGTCGCATCCGGCGCGGCGCGGCGTCGAGACGCCCGCGCGCCGCGCCCGGGTGCCGTGACTCATCCCCACAACGCAACGAGCTGCTTGGAAGCTGTGCCGTCTCCCGCGGCTCGTCAGGGCTCAGCGAGACCGCGGCGCACAGTGGATCGAGTCAATTAGAGAGCTCGCAATCAAATTTTTAACTCAAACTGCAAATTTTGATACTTATTTGGTCACATTTTAAATTTCAAAGGGTGCTGTGGTAAGAAAATTTTACGAGGAGACCGATGAAGCCACTTTCAGAATCTCAAAGTTGTTTATAAACGGAGTTATAAGCTTTTAAAGTTTCCAAATGGAGATGTTGCATGTGTGAGGGATTTGCGCTTTGAGTGTTAATTCTTATGTAAAAAAGTTCGCGAGAAATACGATGGTGCCACTGGTTTTCTCTGAAATGATCTCCCAAGCTCAAAATAAGCTCTCAAAGTGAGGCCAAAATGGAGGAGATATCCCGCCCTACCCTGAGGGTCCACCTCTACATCAAGACAAACTCTCCATGCAAAGATAGGGAGGAAATACATTAGCAGGGTTGCCGTGTTTTCAGTTTTGGAGTCTCCAAATGAAGTGGCAGCCGATATCCCGCCCTACCCTGAGAGTCCACCTCTACATCAAAACAAACTCTCCATGCAAAGATAGGGAGCAAATACATTAGCAGGGTTGCCGTGTTTTCAGTTTTGGAGTCTCCAAATG
The DNA here is from genome assembly GCF_001854935.1 of Bemisia tabaci. NCBI lineage: Eukaryota > Metazoa > Arthropoda > Insecta > Hemiptera > Aleyrodidae > Bemisia > Bemisia tabaci. The sequence goes on from NW_017556656.1 coordinate 1,124,220, forward strand.
AAGTGGCAGCCGTGTCAATGTATTTGCTCCCTATCTTCGAATGGAGATGTTTGTTTTGATGCAGAGGTGGACTCTCAGGGTAGGGCGGGACATCCCCTCCATTTTGGCCTCAACTTGAGAGCTTTTTTTGAGCTCGGGAGTTGATTTCAGAGAAAACCAGTGGCACCATCGTGTTTCTTGCAAACTTTTACACACAAGAATCATTTGTCAAATCGCAAATTCCTCACACACAACCTCTCCTATTGACTCGATCCACTGTGCGGGGCGGGGAGCAGGAGGAGGAGCGGCATCCGGAAACCGGAATAAACGCAGGGAACTTGCGTTATTACGTCACGGCACCGCCACCACCCGCTTCCCGCGCCCCGCGCAACGCTCCGCGGCGAGCAATTATTTTTTTTGACTCATACACCGGACGGCTCAGATTTAACGCCTCGCTCGTCTCACTTCGTGCACTCCAGTCCATGTGCCGAGTTTACACCTTCCAGTTTCCAAGAAAGGGAACCGTTCACAAAATACGTAACGCTGAATTCAGGATTTTCCGACCCCCCCCCCCCCCACCCCCTTCTCCTCTACCGTAACTTTTTTCTTGTTAGCAGGGTGTCTGGTATTATTTAATTTTGAAAAATCCTAATATTTTCCTGATTTTTCCTGATATTTTATAAAAAATTCCTGATTTTTTCATTTTGAAAATTCCTATTATTTCTCTGATTTTTCTCGACTCCTTGCACAGTAGGCAAAAGGCATTAAAACTTCCTCGGCTGAGAAGATTTGCGTAAGAAAAATTACTGATAAAACGTCCGATTTTTCTGATTTTTTCCTGATCGGCCAATATTCCTGATATTTTCCGGTTTTTCCTGATGCTAGACACCCTGGTTGGTCCCTCTAAATTGACACGTAAATAAATGTAATACCGCTATATCCTCGACCTACTTTGCTCCTAGTACGTTACGTATTTTAAAAACGGCCCCCAAAGTCAGAATGCCGTCAGCAGGGTGCCTAATGAAATTTCAATTTTGGATTTTCCTGATATACTCAGTGGTATTTCTTTTTCTTTTTTTTCTTAGCATGGATAAAGATACTCGTCTGATTTTACAAACCAGCATATTTAATGAATTGAATCAAATTCCTTAGTTCTCCGATCCTATGATATTTATTTAATAATGGCGAAAACACTGAGATATGTTTGGTGGCCACTTTTGATCCTCTCGGAAAGAAGGACGTGTTAACCGAAACCCCCATTCTCATTTGCTGAATACACTTCTGGCTAGAGCGAATTGTAGCTATGCATTCACCACTGCAAACATGTCAAACGAAATCGACAAGGCCAGCGTGTATGAAGGCTATTTCAATTGTAATCTTCCGTCGCATTTCTAAGGCGCAATGATACAACTATTTGAACTCTCCGGAATGCGTGAGGTATCACGCCGCATTTGAAGGCGTTTTCGAAACAGCCAAGTTCCGATACCCGGATTATCGTTTTGCATAGTTCATATTCTTTTGTTTCATTTTCTGCCATTTGTTTGTTTTCAAACATATATATAAGCTCCGAGTTTTCCTATAAAAACGATGCAGGGATGTCACTGATTTCTTCACGCCATACGCAGGCCACATGTTCAAGCATGGACTACGCAAGCCACATGTTCAAGCATGGACTTTGCTCGCTCAGGCATATTCTGTACATTTGAGTTTTCATAGTTTAAATGTACAGGTTGCCGAAGAAGGTCCTTGATTGGGTTCCTCGTGGGAAAAAACGCAGAGGGCGCCTATTGAAAGGTTGGAGGGAGGGGATTGAAGCGGAAATATTAAGGTGCTCATTGATCAATGCCCCATGATTTGTGGTTCGACAGAGAGCAGTGGAGGTTAGGAGTCGTAGAGCGCGAGGGAGTGCTATAAAGCAGGAGTGCTACAAAGCAACCTGTACAGTATGTATGTATAGCTTAACGGTCAATTGACCGTTATAATTTATTAATATAAGCCGATGACAAAAGAACTACATTTTGCAATAAAGAACTACGATTTCGAAGGCATCCAAAAAATCACTTAAGTTCTTTCTATAGTGAGCCAGATACGAACGTTCCCTATAGCAAAATGTAGTCCGAATAGAGTTCGCAAAAATTGAATATTGGACTGAAGTGGGGGGTGAAATTTATCGAAGCGAATACTACATAAATTCGCGGAAATAATGGCATAAACGAGTAGAGGCTATGCTTAAAGATTCAGGGCACCCCGTGTTTCATGATGGAATCGGAAGGTAAATCCACCGGGATTTCAACTATGAAATTTTCATCGCAGTTCGGGTCAGGCCCTGCGGGAACGACACTAAACAAGGAATATTCGATGAGACTCTCTTGTAGTAGGAAATCGACCTAATGAATGACGACATGCAGTGCAGCTACCGGTCATTGCTCTAGTTAGCGCTCCCGGTATAAAGTATATAAATCTGGAGGGCGGAAATTCAATGAAAGCTGAAATCCATTTCTGGAATTACGGCTCTCTTCTATGGCACGTTAATTCTTCGTATTCCACACTAACAGATATATCTACTTATCAATTCTGCAAAATTCCCCCTCGCTAATTGGACTACCACGGTAAAATAGGGTAGTGTTGGATAAGGGCATTTCCAATTAATGTTGGTTGTACCCCAATACGTTAGGTTACCAACCCATATGTTGCGGCACTACCCCCGACTTGAGTGCAATTTGAGTAACTTCGGGTAGTGCCACAATTTCAAAAGATGACCCCTATCACTTTTTTCCCCGTACCATTTTACAAATTGGAGCTACGATTTCAGGTTAATATTAGAAGCAACGGATGTACCATTAATTTCCCTATGCACATTAGTGTTATTATGGCTGGGCAAGAAATCGTAATTCTGAATCGCAAAATGAAGGTCAAATACACTTCTACCAGAAAACTGTCGGTCATTTCTACTCAGAAGTTTCATTGATTTTCTTTACGATCAGACGAAAAAATCAGCAAAATTTTGGACAGAAATTTCTAGGCCAAGTTGTAAAAAGCAAGGTAATTACTTTTTCAAGTCAATTTTGCAACCTTGGAATGCGGTTACGTCCCTCCACCTTGAAAACTGTGGCGAGGCATGAATGATCGATTAGCAATATTTTCCCATACGAACCCACGGTAAAGAATCGATTTTCAAGGTGTTCGTTGCGAACACCCTGTCTATCGATCTTTTTCCATGCGTTTAAATGGCAGATCAATCGATGTATCGCATAACACGCCACGCCACTGCTGGACAACGATTTACTGCGAAGCTACTGGGCCTGAGGTTTACGGCACGGCACAACGAAAGCGAAAAGGTGAGAGACGAATGGCGGTTGAAGGAGTCGCCGTCCAGCTGACAAAAAGGCGTATCTACACATTGAGATGAGCCCTTAAAGGCATTAGGTCACATGGACGCCAGGGTTCATTGCGATGAATAGTTACGTCCTTACGTTCGGAAGGCGAAGAAGTGTGGCGGCGACTCCGGTGACCGAGTGGCGGGTGCGAATAAAGAGGGCTCAAACTTCCGAGTGAAGTTAATCGAGGGAGATCACGGTTAACTCAGGAGCGCCGCTCAGTGGATCGAGCCAATCAGAGAGGTAGAACATGAAATTTTTGACTAAAAATGCAAATTTTGATGTTTATTTCGCCACATTTAAAAGTTCTTGGGGGTGATCCTGAAAGAAAATTTTACGAGAAAACCAATGAAGCCATTTTTAGAACCTCAAAGCTTAGTATAAACGGCGAGTTATAAGCGTTTGAAGTTTCAAAATTTTGTCCGACTTCTCCTATTGACTCGGCCCACCGTGCGGCGTTAACTTTATTCCGAGCTTTCCCGGCTCCCGGCTCGAGCGGCGGGAAAAAATGGACTCGCCTCCTGTGAAATTCATTTCGTCACGGATAATAATAATTGGTCGTTGAAACCGTTCCCCTATTTTATCGAAACATGCTCCGTTCTTGAGGGGCGCGACGCCTGGCCGACTAGGCGCGCCCGTTTCGCCCCCACTCTCCAACCCACCCTCCTACCTCGCTCGCCCTGCTATCGTTGCATGATGTCATTAGATAACAATGAGAAAAGTTCGGAAAACTTTTTAACTACCCGCGGAAAACTTGAAGCCGGTTTTCGGTCACTTGGCCGGTAAGCCATGAGTGAATGGAAGCTGCTAATGGTGATTTTCATGCGAGAGGTACGGAGCTCCTGCATGTGTGGAGGATTTGCGAATTAAATACTTTTTCTTGTGTGAACTTTCGCGAGAAACAAGACGGAGCCACTGCGTTCTCTAAAACGAACTCGAAAGCTCAAAAAAACTCTCAAAGTTGAGGCTATAATGGAGGGGATGGATATCCAACGCTATCCTGAGAGATCACCTCTAAATCTATAATCAAACTCTTCATGTAAAGATAGGAATGCAAATACATTAGCAGGGTTGTCGTGTTTACAGTTTTGGTGTTCCCAAACAAAGCGACAACCCTGCCGATGTATTTACTCTATCTTTGCATGGAGGGTTTGACTGGATACAGAGGTGGACTCTCAGGATAGCGTGGGATATCTTCTTTATTACGGCTTTAACTATGAGAGCTTCTTACTAGCTTTAAAGTTCGTTTCAGGGAGAGCAGTGGCACCATCGTGTTTCTCGCGAAATTTTACGTGAGAATTAGGGCTTAAATCGCTGATTCCAGACACATGCAAGCTCCATTGTCTGTGTACCTACATCCAGTGAATAATAGACGGCTGATAGTATTTTCAACGTTCCAAATGCCTCGGGTTTTTGAAGTGATTGATATCATTGGTGTTCTGATTCGATGATAATCGTTACCTTCCGATCTTCTGTTTCAATCTTGACTAGGAGGCATTGGCGGATCCAGCAAATTGGCAACATTGTATTTGCTCCATTTAAACCTATGGAAATGTATCGATTCTTGGAGGGGCCAGGTGCTCCAACAAAAATCGATCTTTCAGCATAGCTTTAAATGGAGAAAATCCGGTGTTGCTAAATTGCTGGATCCGCCTCTGCAGGAGGTGCGCTTCCTAACCGCTTCACGGTCCAAACCCGCGAAGCGCTACTCAACTCAAGCGTTTTGCGTTACGCATAACTCTTAAGATTTTATATTATAGAACTGAGATATTTTTTTCTGTCACCAAAAACAAAGACACAATTATGTTGGTAAGAAAAATACTGTAGACATAAAAAATCGCCAAGTCTTGCGGCTTTTCTAACTATCAGGTGATAAAACTGGTAGGCGCTGAGTGGACCTCGAATGCGGGAAACAAGAGCAAGAACTCGACAGGAGTAACTCCAAATGTCCACATAAAAACCACGAGAGTAAAGGCCTCTCCAGTCCAAACAAAAACGGACAGGAGTTATAACCTGAAAACAAGGAGATTGAGTCACGTTCGTGACGTGCGCGAAGTCGTAAAACACGTACCAGAACAGTGCATTTTTAAGATTCACGATCACTCTTTCCTCTCTTATACTTTTTTCTTCGTTCTTTTATTTTGTGCAAACCATGTTAACAACATCCCGAATCTCAAGCTGGAGCCCATTTTTTTCCTTTCTTAGATGAGGGGGTGTTTTGCAAATTCAATACTCTCACTTGGAGAGTCTGGCAATAACTATCATTTCGTAAATCCTTTCATTCAAACTCTAAATCTATGATTACGGCTCGTAGTTGATAAATATCAATTCAGCACGTCCTACGTGAGCCTTTTGAGATGGGTTCTTTTTAACAATTTCTGGAGTTCTTCCCTCAAATCTCTAATTTCATGGGCGGACAAACATGACAGAACTCACATTAAAATCACTCTATAAGATGCGCACTAATACTCAGAAAAATGTCTCGTCATATTATGAGCCGTGATGCAGTTTTGTGCATAGACCGTGCTCTTCTGTTCCGGGCTCTGAGACCGAAAGATCAGGGTAAAGCACCCGGAGCAATTAAAGCAACGGTTCCAGCACCCGGAATTTTTGGCCTCTGAGCCCGGAACGAACGGTAAGTCTATACTGCCGTGCTAAGGAAGAATGCCGTACGAACATTCGAGAGTTGCCAGATTTCCCTTGATAAAATACGTATTTTGACGACATTCATGCACACTTTTCTTTGAAATTTTCAGATGTTTATATTAAACTGCGTACAAAACTGTCTGAAAATGTTGGAAACAGATATTCACAAATTTCCCAGTAATTTCGGTTTTTATCGAAGAAAACTTGGCAACGTCTGAAGGCTCATACGGCGTTCTTTCTTAGCATGGCAGTATGTAGCCCGTAACTTTTTTCCAGTGTAGTTGCGTTCCTTTTTGCAAAATGGAGTCCGAGTGGTGAATTATGAGGGTGCTGAAATGGGGAGTAAATGAAGAAAATGGGTGGTTTTCTGGCTATACACCAATCAATTAGTGAAGTTTTTTTTGGCGAGAATCCGGGCTCCCCGGTGAGCGATGATTCATGAACTGAAACAATGGGGCTCGCCTAATTTCCTCCCCGCTCGAGAACGGGACGAACGCGAGCGAGCGGGCACGAGCGGGCGGGCGCGCTGCGCTCGGATTTTGCTCCGACTTAACGGGTCAAAGGGCGCGGCACTCAGGTCCCTTGCACCGCCCCACGTCGAAAAAATGACGTCATACACACGCGTACGCTCTCGTCCCTACACCGGCGAGCATCAGGATTTATACCCGCCACTCCTTTCGCTAATGAGAAAAAAACTCATCATCGAAAGGAAAATTTCAGCGTTATTGCCACAGTGTAACTTACAGGCGTCCTAGAAATGCACAAAATAGATTGCGGTAGACGCACACGGGTCGTAAGGCAGTATGTTGGAATGGAGTTGCGTTGCATGTGTGAGGAATTTGCGATTTGACCATTGATTCTTGTGTAAAAGTTCGCAAAGAACACGACGGTGCCACTAGTTTTCTCTAAAATCAACTCCCAAGCTCAAAAAAAGCTCTCAAGTTGAGGCCAAAATGGAGGGGATATCCCACGCTATCCTGAGAGTTCACCTCTACATCAAGACAAACTCTCCATGCAAAGATAGGGAGCAAATACATTGACAGGGCTGCCACTTTATTCGGGGACTCTAAAACTGAAAACACGGCAACTTTGCTAATGTATTTGCTCCCTATACTTTGCATGGAGAGTTCGTCTTGATGTAGAGGTGAACTATCAGGGTAGCGCGGGCTATCCCCTCCATTTTGGCCTCAACTTGAGAGCTTTTTTGAGCTTGGGAGTCGAATTCAGAGAAAACCAGTGGCACCATCGTTTTTTCCGCAAACTTTTACATAAGAATCAATGGTCAAATCGCTAATTCCTTACACATGCAACATCTCCATTGTTTAGCCAACGTGCATATGAGCTTTATCCTTCTGTAATGGGATTTTCTGCTTTATTCTGATTTTTAACGCACGTTGGCTAAACAATTTCAACATACTGTCCTAAAAATGGACTGCATTTGGCAATTAGGAACTATAATTTCTGGCTCACCCGTTAAAACACTTATCTGTAGAGGGAAACTAATGTTGCGTACGATGTTTCTAAACTGAGCTGGAATTTGTAGGTCCTAATTGAAATATGAAGTCCAAATACGGCACGGTCGATAATTGTTGGCGTGAAAGTCCGAGATAATTCGTCAATGCAAACGCCTTTTCGCGTGGTTGAATTAACTGTTGGACATGATAAAAGTTAAACTTGCTCAAGACGTTCGTTTCCTCATTAAACTTCAAGACGGAAAAAGTTGGACAAATCGAAAACTTCCATTCCTCACTCACGGGTGATTACAATTTGTGGATTTTTTCTTGTACATGGAGCGAAGTTTGGGAACTTTCTATCAACCTAACCCTATTTCGATATTCGATCATCGATTATTAAAAAAATATAAATTAAATTCCTCCAGAATGTCTGGTATTTATACTGAGCTACCAACTCTCAACATCCGGACAATGTAATTTTTCTTAAATAGGTATCTAGCAAATTCTATTTCTGTGACGTTGCCACTTGCATTATTTAAAAAAGAGACCTGGGTGGGATCAAGGGATCTCCCGTAGAACTTGGCGGTCAACGATACTTTTCGCCTAATGATGATTGATGAGCAACTTGTGGCGAATTTTTGAAATTCGCCAAATGAACATCGGGGTAACAGGGTGTCTACCAAAACAAGCTGGCCGAAAATCTGTACTTTTTCAGTACATTCCCAAGATATTCAGTACCTCCTCAACAGAAAAATTTAGTACTTTTTCAGTACCTCCTCAACAGAAAAATTCAGTACTTTTTCAGTACCTTCCAATTGATGAAATTCGAAAAATTTCAAAAATTCGAATATCTCGCTCTGGTTGCGACAAAAATTATAAGAGATGAAAAAAATTCCGGACCTTCCTGCGGAATTTCCGCACTTTCTCAGTACTTCCGGACCGCCTTTAAAAACTCAGTACTATTTCCGGGCTCTCCGGAAATTCCGGACTTGTAGACACCCTGGGTAAACCTTCCCTGACGAATTTTCACTAATTAGGTTAAGATCGCTAAGCCAATCTAAACTCACCTCTTATTTCATCATCAGTCGTGCATCATTGCGCGATTCCGACTCCGAGTATTGACAGCCGAATGTAATTGTCTCAACTCTATTCCTTACTAATTCTATCCAATTTATTGTGACGTCACGAGACACACCAAAGCTGAGTCACGTCCCGTGCACCGCCACATCACATAGCTCGCCGACCCGAGTCCCTGTTGCCGTTCGGCGGAAAAATGACTCATTTCGCATTGTTTTCCGTCGGGGATGTGGTTATTTATAATCGGCTGTCAACTCCGGCGGAGCGAACGCCGTCTAGTGCACAGCCTCTAGAGCGGCACATCCAAGTGTCGTCGATTTAAAAATCACCCCGTTTCCCCGCGGGATCTCGCGCTTAATTACGAATAGTCGCGTCGTCTCGCAACCCTGTCTCTGAGAGGAGCTCGAGAGCCCTTCAACATCAGCTGCAGTCCTCGTTTTCTTACCGAGGGTACCGGTCACCCCTCAATTTTCCTCAATTTGAGCGAGGGGATGCTTTTCCCGTAGGCGTTTCGCGGATTAAAGAGCAACATATGCAACGCTGGTCGCCGCCGGAAAGCCAGGAAAGTCGTTATTCTCTGAAATGAGTCGCGAGTCCCGGCGTCTCTCTGAGAGCGGGACGACCGTAATTTGATTTTTGTTTTGTTTTTCCTCTCGTCTTGTACTCACTACACTTTTTGCATCCAACCCTTTATTTTGGAGGTAAATATTTTGTTTGGCTGCTTTGGGCATGAGTCGTTTTTTCACATGTACTCCAAGTTTTCTTGATTAACCTTACAGATATGTCACAGCAATGCGTTAGGAAGACAAATAAACTCCTCGTGGCTAATGACAGGATTCATGACACCTCTTTTTTCTTTATCTTTTTTTTAAACAAAACTAGGGACATTCGAGAGGTTTTGAAGGATTTCAAATACTAAAATTGAGAAGTTTCACGGATGTACAAAACGAATTTTAAAGCTTCAAAGGATGCCTAAAAATGGAACATTATTCATTACTTGTATACTGTTATTCTTGCTATACCTACATGGGATGAAGCAACTGTAAGGCTTTTATTTTCATTTTTGTTCTTTTATGTTCTTCTTTGCAATTAAGATTGAGGACAGACAATCCGATCAGATTTACTTGAACTTTTAAAAACGTTCCTTCGCAAAAAAAAAAATAAAAAATAAAAAAAAACCCATCCTTTGAATGGTCGTCAGCGAAATAACCAATTTACGCGAAATTCAAAGACTCGTGAGGGTATTTCACCGTTTTCCAAACTAAACAACGTAAATGACTACATTGCAACGTTGCGAAATTTCCAAATTGCCCTTGTATAATGTCGAGCATTTTTTACAGAAAATTTTTCGCTCATTTTGATCAAGTATTGAGAGCTATACTGCCGTACTAAAGAAGAACGCCGCATGAGCCTTCAGACGTTGCCTAATTTCCTTCAATAGAATTCTAATTTACTAGGCAAATTGTGAATATTTTTCTTCGATTTTTTCGGACAATTTTGTTTGCAACTCTATCTAAAACGTCTGAAAATTTCACGGAAACATAAGTATAATTTTCTTCAAAAATACATGTTTTATCCGGGGCAATTTGGCAACTCTTGAATGTTCATACGGCGTTTTTCCTTAGCATGGCAGTATAAAAGTGATCTCGTCGACGGCATGGTTAACGACACTTTTTAGGAGCTTTGTCTCACCCGATTGTAGACTTAAACACTAATGACGCAACGTAATTCCGAACTGATAACGAGGCGTATGAACTGATGAAGTCATTAACACATTGTCATAGTTTCATCAATGACGTCACTACCACCATTTTGCCGCAGGGCAGCAGAAAGAGCTCGGTCCCCGAGAGGGTGGATGTAATGAATGGAAAAAAAAGTCCTAGAAAGAGATACTTTTGCACACAGTTTGATCTCAAAATATCGCCACCTTCCGGCCAAAGTATCACGAGCGCCATGAGACATTTCAAAATTTCCGCCGCCATTTTTCATTTTATTACAAAATAATTGTTCAACGAAGCTGGCCGAAAATTTTACTGAATTTTCTTTCAGTTGCCGATAAAATTCAGTGAAATTTTCCAGCAGATTTAAACAACAATTTCTTTGTAAGAAAATTAAATTGCGGCGAAAATTTTGAAACGTCGCATGGCGCTTGTGATATTTTGGCCGGACGATGACGGCATGAGCACCCTAGAGTCCCTTTATACTGAGAGTCAAGACAACACCCCCTCATAGAGTCACAAACGGGAAAAAAGATTACACAAATTGAAAGTTTTTCGTAATCTTTGATCGGCCCATTCTCAAATTCCTTTCTCCGTTCCTTCTCTCATTCCGTTTGTTCATTGCCGTACCCCAATTCCCCGGTCCATTCCAGATTAAAATCTTTGCAATTAGTGAAAACGTAATCTTTATTCCCGTTGGGACATTGTGGAGGCCTAAAATACGGGAACCAATCAGAAATGGATTCACATTGTCTTGACTCTCAGTATAAAGGGACTCTAGAGCACCCTAGTATCTTACAACTGTACAATTATTAAGGTATGAACACGAAAGGACCCACATTTGAGCGACGCAGCGCCCTTGACTTCAGTCTTATTTGCTTGTATGATTTTGAACTTTACTCAAATTGCACACGTCGGTGTATTTACTCACTTTTAAAACCAATTGTGTGCATTACATTTGAAAAAATATTTTCAACCTAGACCTCTATTGAAGCAAGGTAGGTGACAACCAGAGCGTAGGTTATTTACCGTCAAAGATCGGTGATAAACTTCGCCGTAATCACATTTGCCTTCATTTTTTTCTGCATCAAAATGTTCTCTTATCTCCATTAACACCCGAAACATCCTTACTCTCTCTTCACATACGTACTCTCATAGGGGAATAAATTAAGGATCGCTGAGATATGTCGACTTCATTTTGCGGTATAACAAACCGCAATTTTTGGCTCTTTATTTTTGCGGAAAAAGAATATTTGGCGTAGATTTTCTTGGATAGATGGATGATTTTGATGGATAACTAGAAATAGTGGTTCTTCAGTGCAAAAATATAGTCCGTACAGATATAACTTATGCCCTTAAATACGATATTTGCAAGATTTTTTGCAATAAGGAATTACTCGGTCCCTAGGACTAGGAGAGTCTCGGTTTCGCAATAACAGCAAATCGACGGCTCATTTTTATTTAATTCTTGTTTATGGTTGATAATAGAATTGTAACAATTTCGAAATGTTCCGGGTTTTTCTTTTGATTTGTTCCCTTTTGCAGCCTTTCTCCAAATTAAATTGTTATTCTATTATGGGTTTTTGGCTGATTGAGTTATGTTCTTCAATAAGGAATTGCCATTTCTAAAAGCACTATTCTGCATAAAGAGACTATTTCGGCACATACGTTGTTCCTAAAATGGGCTGGGAGGGCGTGTGAGAGAGGGAATGTTCGAAGTGACCGAGCCCCGAGTATTCTAATTCTCCTACACGACAAGGGACTCGCTTGGTTCCACCGGAAGGTGAATCCGGATCTCTCTCTCGGCTGCCACTGCACTTGTTCAAACAGTTGCCTGCTTTCCTTCTGTGCATTATTTTCATTTCGGGCTTTTAAAAAACTAAGGCGCGTGCAGTCACAACTTTAATGAGTGTGATCAATACAGCACACAAAAATGAGAGACAAAGAGGGGGGTAACGACTGGATGACATTAAAACAATTTAAAACCTAATACTTGAACATTTGGAGAGAAGGTTACTGTTCATCTCTGTAATCACTATTGACAACATTATTCTTCGAGACAAAATTGCGATTCCTAGTGTTAGCTTGCGAATATGATAAAAAGAAACTCGACGTATGTTCGCACGTCATCTTATTTTCACAGCTTTTCCGGAGAGTGAATCGGAGCGGAGAGGACAATGAACTGGACTACATTTTGCAATTAGGAACTACAATTTCTGGCTCAGTTTAAAAACAATGTATGCACCAATCCTACAGATAGTATTCTTTCACGGGTCGTGAGCCAGAAATTGGAGTTCCTGTTTGCAACATGAAAATCAGATCTTTGTTGGAGCTTTAGCAACGAGAATTTCCCCAGGAAAAACTGGAGACTGATAGGGAAAACTGTACTCCTCCTATACACTAACTCTACATTACTGGGTGTGCGAATAATAATTTTAGGGAAACGGAAATAACGCTAACAAATTCGATAGTACTTTAACTCCGAGACAAAAAAGACTGATCAGTGGCTACGCTCCGGCGTTTGACGCACATTGTTATTCGATGGCTCCAATGTAAACAGACACATGGCCTTGTCATATTCACGCCAGGGTGATGGAATTCGCCTACGTGTTTCTTGAAATCGAATATTCCCATAATTAATGAGACATTCATTGAATTATAATTTGTAAATGACAAAATCGTAATGAACTAATAATAAAAGAATGGACTAAACGCAGAATTCGGACTGGAGATTATGTTCTATTGTTGTAAAGGTGTCGTCAGATAAGTTTGCATTTGTTTACTTTCTGCGATGCAATCGTCCAACAGCGATCGAGGATTGACCGCGGCCCGATCGTAAGTGTAGTCAATCCTCAATCCCTATTGGACGGCAGTTGCTTCCAAGCAGATTAAACATACGCGCCAACTTAGCTGATGACACATCTGGTTAGAGCCATCAAAAATCGACGCGTCAATTATCAAACTGAGTAACGCCGAATGAAGTAATATATCCACCACACTGGAAAAAAAAAACACATTGGATCTAGAATCCCAGACTCTTGAAAACATTGACAAGAAAAAATACTCTTGATTCAATCTGATTTTTGCTTGACTCCAAACGATATCCGCTTAAATTAAGAGGCTTGGTTCTTGATTTAAGCTAGATTCTAATTGAATCAAGAGTACTTTTTCTTGTCGATGTTTTTAAGAGTCTGGACTCTAGATCCAATATGTTTTTTTTTTCCCAGTGTAGGTCAGTATAACAAGATATTCTTAGCTAAAGCACCTACCTACAGACCACAGTCGTTCTTATAAATCCTTACGTTGGAAGAACTTAGATATAGTTTAAAAAAAAATTAAAAAAAAAATTAAAAAAAAAAAAAAAAAAAGCCTATGCTTAGTTGATGGCCTCCGCTCCGACCAAATTTGCGAAACAACTAACGAAAAAGGAGGGAGGTCTATCGAGGAGGCACAAATTCCAAGTTTCAAAGGATAGACGACGCGATAGCGGGACTTGGAGACACCTCTTACGCGGTGAAGTTGCGGGCGGTACTAAAAAACGAGCGTTAAGATAGCGGGCACGTTTACGAGGACGCGCAATCAAGCCAAGACGCTCCCAGTATGATAACGCTCACCGAGTCGATTGTTGAGTTCCCACGCCGGCGTTGCCGCTCCGTCGCGACGACTCTAATTAAATATTGACGTCATCGGCGGCGCTCTATACGTGGGCGCCCCGGGGAGCCCGGAACCCACAAGCTCAAGAGCCGAGATCACACCCTCATAAGCCGAAAAGGCATTCGACTTTACGACCTGCATCGGATACAAACGATGTCTTCACATCGGCATCCGTATAGCACTCGTGAGAGATTCAATTTTTAACTTTTTTCGCACGCAAAAAAGTGCATTGCTTCTCGCTCACCGCGGTTTTCAAACGTTTATGACCTGCTCCGGAAAATTACATGTTTATAATGACAATATAATACCAATTTTACTCGTCGATGAAACTGTACTGCGCGTTTCACGGGAAAAAGTGTTAGGATTTGAAAAATTGTGGTACTACCCCAAATTTCGAATTAATTGTGGTAGTACCGCAACTAAAGTCGGGGTAGTACTGCAACATTTGGGTTAGTAATCTAATTTATTGGGGTACTACCACAATCAGTTCGAAATATAGCCACTATCCAACAACCCCTACCCCTACCTCTTTTTTCCGTAATAGGTGGAGGTAAGTTAACCTATGTTAGTAACATAGCTACCCTAGGACTAGGCATTCACGTGGGAACTTTCCAGAAAATTCTTGGCTGAAATCAGATCTCTCGGGAAACTTTGATTGGGACACACTCTTTGGCTGAGAAAAAAAACATATAACTGCAGACATATTCTTAGTTCAGCATGACGTACGTGAAAAATCAAATTTTGAAAACTTTTCGAGAAGGGCCCCCGGACTAAACATCTAAGAGGGAACTCATCACGGCCTTCTCAGCTGAAATCTGCTTTCCCACGGGAAAATTTGGCGGTGAACCTTACTTACAGATACATGGATACACGGGCATCACTCACGCTTTCAAAAGCCACTGGAAATTCCCTTCCGTTCCCACCACTTGACTTTCCGGGGAGACTTTGATCCCTGTCCCGGACTTCTTTTACAAGAGGCGTTCTCTTCTCAAGCCGCCGTTCATGCGTCAACATTTGTGGCTCTGGACTTCTCGACACCAAAAAGCATGAGAAAATAGAGCCCCTTACGGCATGGTGTTACAGATTCTTGAATTTACTTATTTACTCAGAATTCTTTGATTTTAGGTCTAAGGTGGCAAAACTCTGATAGACTCTCCTTCCTACTTTCCCTTTGATTCCTAACGAAAAACGAACACCGTCCCCCAGAAATTTTACTGGCTTGATTTTCTGCTTTAGAGTAATTATTCTGAGGCGCCGAGTCAACGCGGAGCATCAAAAGGAAAAAAGAAGACGAAGAAGAAGAAGAAGAGGAAAAAATCTCGGGGCGGTAAAAAGAGGAATGTCCGATATTGACATAAATTCCCCTATACGAATACCCTGATTTGCCGAAAGTTTCTTCATTCCTTGATGTATTATTCACGATATTTTCCGGTGTGCACGAGTCCCGGGCACCATGACTGACGGCCACCCAAAAAGCTCCTATTTACAAGGAGCCTTCGGATAATTATAATGGTATGGTAATTTTACACTGATGATTCCAATTTGTAAATAAATACTGAGATTTCCGGCTGAGTTTACTACTCAAGAGTGTCAAGATAACAATGGCCGTCCAGCTGGCAACGCAGCTAATCACTTCAAACACACACTGAACGGTGCGCTTAAATCGTCACCAGTCAAGAAAGCTTGTCGAATATTTACAGTCGTACGTACGTCTCGGAAAGTGTCGACGTTGAAACAGGAATTCAATAATATCGACAGTGAAGTCCAATAATAGTGAAGTTCAATGATATCGTCAGTGAAGCTCTTCGAAAGCAGCTAAAATGAAAAAATTCCGGTGCAACTTCGGGCGGTTTTTTTATGGAGAAAAATTCACCAACAAAATCCACTAAACCTAAGACTGACCCCATAAAGTAAAGGAAAGTGATAAGAGTAAATGGAAACGAACGAGGACGAACCCGTGATTCGACTTTTCGCTGTTTGGTGCGATGAAGCTGAAAAATCATAAATTGAGCGTGGATTTGCCTGTATCGAATTCAGCTACCTCAATTCATCGGTGAGCTGCGATAGCATCAAAATAAAAGGTGAGTTCTTGATCCTTATTTTCTCATGACTCCTTTTCGAACTTTGCGGTCCGGTGATTCGATACAGTCGGACGGTCGCATTGGTAACTGTTTCCTTGTGGGCGCCATGACCGACTGAAAATGTCTTGGATTTATGACTATACATAATGACTATACAGGTATGAGGATACATTCGCATTTTCCCTTGTTCATTTTATTGGGTAAACTTCAAGAAGACCCAGTATAGTATCGGGCCTATATAGACAAGACTGGAAATCTTGCATCCGGTCTGTATTTCTTCGTCAAAATTCCATGTAGAACAAAATGGCTATACATTGCAAGTTTCTGAATTAAACTCGTAGAGTATACTTGAAAATTCGCAATTTCGGTATTCGTGGACTTAAACTCCCCGCTTGCCAAATGCCAATAAAGGAAACCCACTTGACTCAAATCGGCGACAGAAATAATGTCAGTGTGCTTTTGGATGAAATAATTATTTCGTTGTGCTGATAATTTTTCGTGAAAAATTTTTTTCATTTTTTTTTCATGCATTTTTTAACATATTTTATTCATTTGGCTCTTCGTCACTTGAGTATTGCTTTCCTTCTTATTTTCTTCTTTCGTTATAATTTATTATATTTTCAATACAACATTTCCCGTTTTTGATATTCATTTTTCACTTGTATTGTTCACAACATTTCGTTTCAACGATTCTTTCCTTAAATACACATATTTCTCAGTTAAGTGCTGGAAATATTCGCATTTTTCAAATCAGATTTGAATTCAATTTATTAGCCTCGCCTATATAAGGTCATTCGAACGAAAGCTCACAATTCACCTTGTGATGATATCATTATTCGGCCATGTTAAAAGCCTAAAATTAGAGTAGCAGATGAGCTAATAAAGCGTCCGACTCAAGCGTTCTACGCGTCTGTACGTGTTCCGATGCCGAAGAAGCGTTGCATGTTAGGTGATACTACTATTCGACCACGGGAGAGCCCATGTTGCCTACACTGGAAGTTGAAGGCGAACTGATATGGCGTTAGCATCACCTCTTCGCGGCGGTTAAACAGCCATTTTTCGTGTGTATTCCGAGTAAGCATGCCATTTTACGATGATACCACTATTCGACCACGGGAGAGACCATGTTGCCTACACTGGAGGTTGAAGGCGAACTGACATGGCATTAAAGTCACCTCTTCCCACCTGGTAATGATTCTATATATTGGGTGTATTTCGAGTGAGTGTACCATGTCAAGATGACACCACTATTCGATCAACGGAAAGTTCGTGTTGCGTGCACCAAAAATTAAAGGGAAACCGTCAATGCGCTAAAATTCCCTCTACACAGTTATTTTCTCCTATGGAGAAAATATATGCCTCCTATGCCTTTTTGGAGACAGATGCTCTCCGTTTCAAGAGTAAATTGTTTTCAATGCAGCGGTTCGGCAATAGGTAGTTTGCAATTTTGATCGGACAAAGCGTCCTGTCCACCGACGAAGCTATATTGATTTAATGGCTATTAACTGCTCCGTCAAATCAATTTCAAGACAAATTAATGAATCCATGCTTTATAATTATATTACCTATCCCTGCGCTATTCCTCTGGAAACTTCGAATGAACCTTGAAGCTCCGTCGTTCAATCCACGCGTAATGCAGCGCTGTATCTTTTCATCATAACAGCTTCAAAGCTGAATATTTTCATTAAATCCATACACTTATCCGTGTCTTTATATAAATATTAGCGATTACTACACTGCCGTGCTAGGGAAGAACGCCGTATGAATATTCGAGAGTTGTCAAATTTCCTTCGATAAAATGTTTATTTATGAGGCAAGTTATGAATATTTTTCCTTTAAATTTTCAGGAACTTTAGGTGAAATTGTGAACAACACTGGAAAAAATCCCATTGGATCTAGAGTCCAGGCTCTTGAAAACATCGACAAGAAAAAATACTCTTGATTCAATCGGATTTTTGCTTAAATCAAGAACCAAGCCTCTTAATTTGGACGGATTTCCTTTTGATTAAAAAAAAATCTGATTGAATCAAGAGTATTTTTTCTTGTCAATATTTTCGAGAGTCTGGACTCTAGATCCGATGTTTTTTTTGTCCAATGAAATTTATATGAAAAATTGGAAGAAAAATATTCATACGTTTACCGGGAAATTCGTGTTTTATCAAAGGATATTTAGCAACGCCTGAAGGTTCATACGGCGTTTTTCCTTAGCACGGCAGAGTAAATATTCGTCCTCTGAGAAGATAATACACTCTCGTTTCTCTAAAACTTAAACTCAACACTAGGGAGTTAGAATCTCAATTACAATGAGATTGTAGCGCCTAACAGTCCACAGTGAGGAGGAAAGTTTTGTTGATACTAATTGTGCGTTGGATGAATTGCCGAATAAGTAAACTCGCTTTTAATTACCGATTTGACTCATTACCAATTGCTTTTTCTGCGAGGGAGATGTGCAAAATGGTTGCTTCATTGTTGACGATTAAAACTGTTTTCTCGCTCGTGTGAATTTTTTTTTTTTTTTTTTAATCTCCAACATTGCCATCTTGTTTTGCGGAATAGTTTGATGAGGAAAAATGTTTTACAGTGGGCCTGTTGCATGTAAGAGATACAGCCGCGTGAATAGACTTTTTAAAGGTTAAATGACACGGAAATTACGATGGTCACATTAAAAAAGTCTGAAATACACTCCTTACTGCGCAATATGCGCTGTTAGGAGCGCGCTTTTTCAAAATTCCCGCGTCTGTGGGCAATTTTCTAATCACCGGAAACGAGCAAACGGCGGACTCGGTGATTTCCGGAAGATGCCGAGTCGTTGTTGTTGTTGTTATTTTTTCCTTCAGTTCGTTTACAAACTCAACGTGATCTCTTATAGTGGTCCAGATACGCTTTATGCGCTATCCAAATCGATCAACTTTTAAATATCCAACGCAATCCTCCTACATTTCATTTCACGATATCACGAGCTCCGATTTTTAGGTTATGTTGTCAGTTTTAGTTGACCGGAAATAGCCGCGAGTTGCCGTTAATTGTTTCCGTTAGAAAACTGCCCCCAGACGCGGGAAATTTGAAAAAGCGCGTTCCTAACAACGCAAATTGCGCAGTAAGGAGTGTATTTCAGACTTTTTTTAATGTGACCATCGTAATTTTCGTGTCATTTAACCTCTGAAAAGTCTATTCGCACGGCTGTATCTCTTGCATGCAACAGGCCCGTTGTGGGCGCAACTGAGAGGATTCTAGTATCCCACTAAAATAATTGTGAAAGTAAAAAACAAAAATGGCATTTGTAGTGATAATCGGACTGCTTGAAATGTGGATGATTATTGATTACGCGACTACCCTACAGGTATTTGTTACAGGATCATCACGCAAAATCAGTTCCAAAGTCAGCTCGCAAAACAATACTTGGGTTCGTATGGAAAAACAAAAGTTTCTAGTTCGCGTGACCGAATTTTTTTGGTCCCAGGGACTGAGCTTTTGTTCAAGTGACGAAACTTTTAGTTGAGCATACTATGGCTCGTATTTTTAACGGACCACTCTAGATGTTCATCTTCTGAACCGTAGTTTGATCTATGCGACCGAAAACTTTGGTGCTTCATCTGAACTATACAGTTAAGCAGTTGTGATCATGCTCGGTTAAAAACACTGAACATTGCGCAACCCGCGAGTCTGGTTCCTTACCAGACATTGAACGTTTTGGCAGAGGTTTAAGACCGTTCGTTCAAAACTACTTGAATACTGCCGTGCTAAGGAGAAACGCCGTATGAGCCTTCAGGCGTTGCCAAATTTCCTTTGATAAAGTACGAATTTACTGTGGCAGTTGACAATATTTTTCTTCAAATTTTTAGGACAACATTGTTTGCACTTCAATCTACCACATCTAAAAATTTCAAGGAAAAATATGTATAACTTTCTTCCAAAATGAACATTTTATCGGAGGAAATTTGGCAACTCTCGAATGTTCATACGGCGCACAGTGGGTCGATTCAATTAGAGAGGTCGGACATGCGATTTTTGGCTAAAACTGCAAATTTTTATGTCGAATTCGTCACATTTTAAACTTGATGGGGTGCTTCTACAAGAAAATTTCACGAGAAAACCAGTGGAACCACTTTTAGAACCTCAAAGTTTTGTAAAAATGATGTTATAAACGTTTAAAGTTTCCAAATTTTGTCCGACTTCTCCTATTGACTTGATCCACTGTGCGGCGTTTTTTCTCAGCACGGCAGAATAGCTCAGTTCCAAACAACGAACTAGTGTCACGTTGCGCCTGGCTCGGTCTTTTCAATCGAATAGTTGAAGTTTTTGAGAACGGACCTTCCTTTGCGTGAAAGGTTGATCCTGTACAAAAAAGAGGATTTGGAGGAAAAGCGAGGGAACAAAACGGTTATTTCAGACGGCGAGGGGTTTTAGCGGCTGCTCGCGGTTGAATATTTAATTGTGGTAATCTCCGGGCTTTGCCTCGAAAGCAAAGTAATCCCAGGACTGAATTGGATCGGACCGCCCAATTATAATAAGACCTCTTTCGTGACCTATTCTAAAATGGGAAGTTCTCCTCGCCGAGCGTGCAAGAGGCCTACCTGAACTTTCAGCAGACGCTTTTTGGCGCCGAGCGGCTAAGCCTGTAATTTCCTTCAAGCGAAACGTAAAATTGCTAAAAACGTCTGGTAAGGTGATGTACACGCAGCAAGAACACTACTAGAGGACTGTCTAACAATAAATGGCAAGTTTAGTTTCAATGAAAATATTTTTTGAAACGAATCAAGTCAAAATAACCTGAACACTATATTACCAAAACAGGGTGCCTAGCTTTTTTTTTTTTCATTTTGGAGAATCCTGATTGTTGACTGCCAATTCTCCTAATTTCATAATTTTTCCAAATCAGGGTGTCTAGTATTTTTTAATTTTGAAAAATCCTGATATTTTCCTGATTTTTCCTGATATTTTATAAAAATTCCGGATTTTGAAAATTCCTGATATTATCCTGATTTTTCAACAAAGACGGCGCGACGACTCCTGGCACGGTAGGCAAAAAGCAGTAACACTTCTCCGCTGAGGAGATTCGCGTAAGAAAAATTCCTGATAAAACGTCCAGTTTTTCCGATTTTTCCTGATGCTAGACACTCTGCCAAATCCTGATCAAATCCTGCTTTTTTGCGGAGAAATGTAACTTCACAAAAATAAGTCGATAAAACAATCAAATCGGACAGCCGTCTTTTCTCAAATCCTGATGCTAGACACCCTGCAAAACTTATTCGACTCATCAACCATGAGGATGACCAGGAATTAGAATAGAAAGTTATATCCTCACGATTTGCTTCTTCATTTATTCATCAGATAAGATCAGGAATTCACGATGCAAATTCGGGTCGACGACGTGCGTTTCTCATAACTGCGCATGCGCCATAATTGCCGGAAGACCACCGGATAGCTCAGAGTGAAAACGGACCGCCAAATTTGAAAAAGAGATGGTCTCTATTCGATAGAAGAAGAGATTCCCGGCTTCTCAGACAGGTTCTCTGATATTCCCTGAAATTTTGCATTCCCAAGTGAATCTCAGCTTTCCTTGGTCCTATAGACACCATGAACTAAGATATTAACAAATTACTATAGATAATTTATTCCTTCAGCGATTCTATTTTGACCTCTGCGTAACATGAAAAGTCTTGGACCTCAGGAGAAAAAATAAAGATTACTAAAGAGAAACACAGAGGAATCGTGGGTGTATTCTATACATGTAGTCTGTTGGAACTTATGAATTGAAAATAATGGATCCAGAAATCATATAAATCTACAGTAATTTTTTTGCTTCGGGCTAGGTTAGGTTGAGGAAGGGAAAAGTTAGGAAGATAAATTTAAGACACAAAATTCAAATTTAAAAAGAACATTGACAGGAAACGAGAAATAGGTGTGGCCGAACCATTATTTTTGTCACTTCAGCCAAACCAGATGATTATTGGAACAATAATCAGAAAGCAAAAAGAAACCAACATAAAAGAGTAATAATTATAAAATTGGGACAGTCGTCGAGTTAAATTAATTAAAGGATGAAACAAGTTAGAGGGTGCGGAATCCGATTACCGAACCTTTTTTCCCCCCCTCCCCCTTCACCCAAAATCAGGGTACCTCGTTCTCAAATTCGGAGTTTGATGTTACCTTCCAAGAGAGCGCCCCTCTACTTAGCGCAATTTTGCACAGGAGAAAGTCACCTAAATGCACCTATTTCACCGATACGCGGACTAATTGGACTGAATTTTGCAATTTGGATTTATAAATTCTGGCTCTTCTGAAAATACACTTATGTGCATAGGGAAACTAATGGCACTTACGTTGTTTTTAAACCGAGCTAGAATTTATAGTTCCAAATTGCAAAATGTAGTCCAATTGGAGCACGTTTAGCCGAAAGGAACCAAGCCACATCGGTCGATGCCAACTTTAACTGAGCAATTTAATTTTTTACTAGAGAACATTCGTGCGGATCCCTTCGAAAACTTTAAAGAATTTACTTCACACTGTGCAGAAAATTCACTGAAATTTGCACAAAAATCCGCACAACCGTTGCCATGTAAAAAATTAAATTGTCCAGTCAAATTTGGCAATGACTGATGTGGCTTGGTTCCTTTCTGCTTAACGCGGTCTTATCGTAGGTACCATGGGGAAAAATGAGCTAGATTCGACGCTATCGACCTTAAGACATGGATTTGATCGAGATTTTCAAAATTCTTTGCCGATGTCACTTGCAAAAAATCTAACTACACGTAAGTAATGTGCTGACATAAAGTCGTTGAGAACAGAACAATACAGTGAGGAAGAGCGCTGCATTCAGACGTTGCCAAATTTCCTTCGACGAAACGCGAATTTTCAGGAAGACTTGTGAACAGGTATTTTTCCTCCAATTTTTCGTTGAAATTTTTTCGAAGTTAAAAGTGAAGTGCCTGCGACTTTCGGGGGAAAATATTTATGAACTACCTAAAAATAAATATTTATTGAGAAAGAAACCTGCCAGTTCATAAGGTTTTTTACCTTAGGTACCACGACAAATTAGTAAATATTGGTCCTGGCGTCACTAGATGGATTTTCTGTTATATCAAATAGTTTTTTAGTTTAACAGTTGAGTTTATTCAAACTTTTAATATTATTTATGTTAACCCGGTTTCATGAGCAACTGTAACCATTACCTTTGAGAGGTTACCTCTATAACAAGAACTTTAATATTTGATTTTTCTATGCAACTAAAGAAACTGAATCAAAATATGAATAACTAATAGTACAGAAGGCATTTATGATCAGAATCTCTTTATTTTTCTGTTGCTTAATAAAAAAGGTGCAATACGCTTAGGGTTTGGAGGAAAAAACATACATATATAAGGGGATGCAATTGGCAATCTCACAACTGCTCGTGTGTGACATCAGAATTTGGTCATCAATAAATTGATTGGGACAAAAAGAGGAACAAGTGCTACGTAGGTACTGCCATTATAGAAGTGACTGAAATTGTTTATTTTACTCAAATATTGCTGAAACACAACAGCATCAAGAGTTTCTACAATCGACCTGAAAGTTTGGCTCCTTCAAAAATGTGACTGATAAAGTAAGTAGGACTGTCGGTTCGTAAGCAACGAGAGATACATTTAATTTTTCAGTAAGAATGAAATATGGATTTGTAAAACCGTTTTCTCTGATTTTCAATTTCTGTTCAGTATGTTGGAAAAGACAGGCTCTGGTTATTTCCGACAGAGTCACATCATTTAAAATTCCAGATTAGAGTCAGCCTTGTTTCAAATAATAGTTAAGTATAAATTGATGACAGGACTGGATTCAGGGACAGGTAAGTACATTTGCCACCCACTGAGAGTCTTGCACTACAAAGATCTCCCCCCTCCCTCCCATTACACATTTTTTTAAAGTTTTCTTTCCTCACATGGCTGAGTCTCCAAATAAGCATATTTAGCTGCAAGGATAAGCACATTTTCATAATTTAAAATTTTTGATTAAAATGGCAAAATGATTAGACCTGAGCCCTATCAGACTTTATGGCCCATTCGATCAGAAGTTTCCCTCTGTGTCATTGCGTTTTGATACAATTTTTTACACCTGATGGTGATGGTTCTACCATAGAAATAGCTAAAGTATTTTCAATGTGTTTTCAAATTAGGGTGCGTACCTAGACCTACATCAGTGCCACTTGAAAAAGAGAAGACCAACTTGTAACCTCTTCCTTTACTATTGCTTTATACCGAATTTACTCACGTCAATACGAATGTGATAAGTAGGTGAGGAAAATAAATTCATTTTCCCCCCATTTTTCATTACTAGGTTATATAAGTTATTTTCTTTCAAGGTGCAAAAATTTCAAGTAGTATATAAACTGATGTAAATATTTATAGTAGCTTATAAAAGTTTTAATTTTTGAAAGAATGGCATGTTATGACAGAACATAGTAAATGTTTCAATGACGTTAAATTACAGTTGCAATTCTGTCAGATGGTTCCAAAAAAGAGCATCAGCTAGTGAAATATAGAAAAAGAAAGGAACGTTGGAAAGAAAGGAAAATTGGGTGTAGGACTATCTTTACGAAGCAAGGAATGCTAAGTAGTCTGTTCATGAAGCCGATGATGAATACATTTTCCATCAACAACCTGTAGCAAACTGAGTCGGGAATATACACGAAACTTAAAGAGGTTAAAATTATAATCGCTAAAAACTGCTAAATAATATTAGAAGGGTAAATTATAATTCATGACTGCTAGAGGAGATTGTCAATTTTCTCTGAGGCCAAAAAGATGAATATCAACTTCCCCCTAGATGCAGACTTGCTGACTGCAGCCCAACAATTTGACTGCGAAAGGAAATTTTGAAATACGGTTTGACCTAGTCATGAAGTAGTTTTGAATACAATTATAAATCCGTTTGGATANCCCCGGGGCTGTGAACCCCTTGAATTTCAAAAAATCATAACTCGGGTTCTAATTAAGCTACAGGGCTCAGCTTGAGCTTGTTTTGAAGCTGTTTATCTGCTCTATTGAAAAATGAATGAATTATGTCATTTTTGAAAAAAGGGGTGCCTGTTCCCCCCAATTTAAACCTTTGGGGGGCTGTAGCAAAAAACACCCCCCCTTCGATTTTTGTCAAATTTTCATATTTTGTACAGCAGACCCTCAGGAAGGTTCTGTGAAATTTTCAAGTTGGAGACTTGATGGAAACTATTTTTTTCTCATTTTTGAATACAATTTTAGCTCATTTTCGGTGCATGCAAATGGGTAATTCCACGGATTTTTGATGGTCATGAAAATTTTGCCAGATTTTTGGTTGATTTGGTATGGAATGACCCTGGTAAAGTAAGTAGCACTGTCGGTTCGTAAGCAATGAGAGATACATTTAATTTTCAGTAAGAATGAAATATGGATTTGTAAAACTGTTTTCCCCAATTTTCAATTTCTGTTCAGTATGTTAGAAAAGACAGGCTCTGGTTATTTCCAACAGAGTCACATCATTTAAAATTCCAGATTATATAGTCAGCCCTGTTTCTAATAATAATTATAAATTGATGACAGGACTGGATTCAGGGACAAGTAAGTACATTTGCCACCCACTGAGAGTCTTGCACTACAAAGATCTCCCCCCTCCCTTACATTTCACATTTTTCTAAGTTTTTTTTCCTCATACGGTTGAGTCTCCAAATAAGCATAGCTGCAAGGATAAGCAAATTTTCATGATTTAAAATTTTCGATCAAAATGGCAAAATGATTAGACCTGAGCCCTATCAGACTTTATGGCCCATACGATCAGAAGTTTCCCTCTGTGCCGTTGCGTTTTGATACAATTTTTTACACCTGATGATGATAGTTGTACCGTTGAAATATCTAAAGTATTTTCAATGTGTTTTCAAATTAGGGTACGTACCTAGACTTACATCAGTGCCACTTGAAAAATAAAAGACCAACTTGTAACCTCTTCCTCCAGTATTGCTTTATACCGAATTTACTCACGTCAATACAAATGTGATAAGTAGGTGAGGAAAATAAATTTATTTTCCCCCCATTTTTCATTACTAGGTTAGATGAGTTATTTCCTTTCAAGGCGCAAAAATTTGAGGTACTATATAAACTTAGGTAAATATTTTTGGTAGCTTACAAAATTTTTAATTCTTGAAAGAATGGCATGCTATGACAGAAGATAGTAAATGTTTCAATGACGTTAAATTACAGTTGCAATTCTGTCAGGTGGTTCCAAAAAAGAGCATCAGCTAGTAAAATATAGAAAAAGAAATAACGCTGAAAATTGGGTGTAGGACTATCTATACAAAGCAAGGAATGCTAAGTAGTCTGTTCATGAAGCCGATGATGAATACATTTTCCATCAACAACCTGTAGCAAACTGAGTCGGGAATATACACGAAACTTAAGGAGGTTAAAATTATAATCGCTAAAAACTGCTGAATAATATTAGAAGGGTAAATAATAATTCATGACTGCTACAGGAGACTGTCAATTTTCTCTGAGGCCAAAAAGATGAATATCAACTTCCCCTTAGATGCAGACTTACTGACTGCAGCCCAACAATTTGACTGCGAAAGGAAATTTTGAAATAGGGTTTGACCTAGTCATGAGGTAGTTTTGAATACAATTATAAATCCGTTTGGATATAAACACATTAATGGTCAAAAAAGGCGACAGGCGAAGAGAGAAATTAAGCATCGAGTGAGTGACTTAAGGACCTATTAATGCAGGTTTACCCAGACTGATAGGTCAAGTAGTTGGAGGAGTAGATTGAGGGATATCAATAAAGGCCGGCTGGCGGGACTTACCGCTTTCAGAGCAGCCAATCTATCCTTCGTCATGTTTTAGAGTCACAATTCACTATAAGAACACTGATAGAAACACACACAAAAATCCCATTTACTCAATTTGATAAAAACAACATCACGTCAAGTCACCCGAACACAAACACAAACGCGGAGCGACTGTGCAAATCGATAATTTCTGCATTGCCGTCGGCCGCAAGACGCATGCGCCCATGTGCGACAACTTTTCAACTTTTAGAGCACAAGCTGCAAGAAATGCAACGATTATCCTACTGATAATTGAAAGAATTAACCGAATATGATGGCCTTTGATTGTATCGTGGCAGATAAAACACGGCGATAGCTGGGAAAGACTACCGTATTATTATTTTAACCTAGAAATGTAAATAATATTTACAAGCCCAATGACGTAGAATGACGTATGTTGACGGCTGCATTGCTTGAGTCAAAAGGAGTACTAACATTATAATAACTGAAATAATTATGTTTCAAAGATTAATTCGATGTTATCTCCTTATTATTTTAAGTAATCTTTTAAGCATTATTTATTAAATTTATAAAATAGTTTTTTAAGCCAACAATAGGATGTAAAACGCAACAATCTTTCTAGTCAAAGTCTTGATTATTTCAGAACTGTTCGGGATCTGTAAAGGCGCGCTTTTGTGTGGTTTGTGAGTATGCAGGGGCAGAATGCACTCGAAAATGACCCAAAAGTCCAAATCTTGATCTCATTAAAATTTAAAATGAGCAAATAGGGCAATTATAATTGCGGGTTTAACTTAGAAATTTATCGTAGATGATTAAAATGAAAAATATCAAATCAGAAATGAATATGGTGAAACGTTCATTAGCCTCACTCAATAAATTCTTGACATCTGCAGGGGCATGGAGGGGGCTGGTGCATTTTTTATGAAGGACTTGACTGGAGTTTTCGACTGCATTCTAATTTTTAGTCGCAAACTTGGGAAGCTGATTAAGAGTTTCTCTTCTTGAAAAGTACGGTCAGGTTGTCTATTTTGCAAGTAATTTTTCGCAACAAATTTGCAAGGAAAAAATTCAAAATTTAGCTAACCCCCATCCCCCCCTCCCCCCTTCAAGGCAAAGTATCATGACAATTTCAAACGTGACAATGTCAAAATGACAGAATTAGTCAGAATCTCGGAGTTTTTACGAAGAACTCATCCCAACATCGTAAATGTATTTTTCAGTGCGGCACAGTGCATCGCCTGCATTCATCGCAAGAATACACTATTCTTGACCCTACTTAAAAATATATTAGCTACCTGAAAAAAATGAGAGCATAGAATTTGATCTAGCGGTATTTTTTCGTTCCAACTTCAAGTTTGGAAACATATAAATCTTGAGTTATAGATTTTACTGCATCAATCATAAAAATAATTAAGTTTCTTTTATAGGTACTTACTTCTTACAGGTACGTACAAAACTTTGTGTAGGTACCTGACGATATATCGACGGTGAAACAACCAAACCACGTATCTCGTTTGCGGTGTTTAAAAATCTACGCTCACATTTTATTTTTTTGAAGTAGACCAAATCAATGTCATTCCTTAAAATTTTCACGGAATTTTCTCCGCACAAAGAGGAAAAATCACAGAAATTTTCAAGACTAGATGTCAAGCAGTTTTTCATTTAAAAAATAAAGTATGACAGGAAGTCTGCGACGTCGCAAACCGAGATACGTGGTTTGGTAGTTTCACCGTCGATATGTAAGTAGAATTCATTCAAAGTAGTGTAAATTGGACTGAGTTAAGCAGAAAGGAACCAACCCACATTTTGGAAAAAATTGAGTTATGAGTGATTTTGAACTCAACCACTGCTCCACTATCTATCGCCAAAAATTCAAAGATTTTGTTGGAGCAAATTTTGCAGAAATTGAACTTGAAGTTTATCTTTTACATTGAGTCTTATGCAGGAGCCAAACTTTAAACCTCTTTTTCTCGGTTCGATCTCGATGTGGCTTGGTTCCTTTCTGTTTAACTCCGTCCAATTAGCCTTGAGAAATTCACCTATTTAATTCAAAGCTTGGAATTTACATGAAATCATTATTTTAATTACTTTTCACTAATTTTTCACGAAACAGATTTGAGCATACACTCATGAAATTTCACAACCTCGCTCAATCTTGTTTGCTTTATTTTTATGGCGCGTATTCTTACTTGTGTGCGTGTGTAGGGTCAAGTATTCTGTCTCAGTGTGTGTGTGTAGTTGTGAGAAAAGAGTGGTGAATCACGGCAGCGCCGAAGTTTCCATCGACAGAAGTGTGATTTTGAAATTAATTTATTTGTTTTTACGCGGGTAAGAGAAGCTATTTTCAAGCTTTTAACTGACTAATCCTTTTCATCTGTTAGCTCAAGTACAGTTTGAACTTTTTTGTTTTTTGATCGCCATTGGAAGCCGGCCGAGACACATGACAGACCCGATCAACACGTCCCCGAGTTTATACAATTTTCCTCCCATCTAAACGCACGAAGCCAAGTGAATCTGCTATTTAAGATTTAAATAACTGTGTACTGCATATCAAAAATGGATTATTGAATTTACCTATCCTTTTTTCAGTTTTAAGCAATCCTAACCTACAATTCTACGCCCTTGACCGGACTTCGTAACGGTTGTCACGTCTGTCAAATGGCGCCAATATATTCGTTAATTGACAGTTCTTTTCCTCGAAATGATGAATTTTCATTGTCACTTACAGCATTCCTGTTCATTGATTAGTTCTTTTCACTGCAATAGAATGATCATATAATCAGACTATCACATGATTCCGGTTGTCATGGCCATGGATTAGAGCACTAGGGAAGGCGGCAGAGGTACCTGTGGCTCTAAGCTCCCGCTGTGATGATACTAAGTGTAATTACTGAAGTTGCTTGCTCTATTTTTAAGAGTATTGCTCGTTCAGTCACCTGAAGATGCAAAACTAGTGTATTTATCAAAAAGTAGCAAACATTGAGGAATCAAAAATTCTTGCGCAAACATGTTAGAGGGTTAAGTACAATCAATTTGCCTCAAAGTGAACAACAGACGAGTAGATTCTTACCGAGAGTATTGTTGCACATGCCTTTTACAGCTTACCTAGTAAAGTCAGCTTCCAAATTTTAATTTAGCTCGTTTGAAATTTTCCCTCAGATACCTGAACAAGATGATCATAAAATTATGATAGGCTGTGAATAATGAAAGCTTTTTATAGAAGTACTTAACGAATGGTTTAGCTAGTCTTCCTCAAGCGTCACTTGTATTCCTGTCAGATCTAGTCTAACATAATTAAGTGCGGAATATGAGGCCATGATGAGTTATTAATGAAGCCTCTTGAACTTTTTCGCAGGTCAACAGGAATAATCACTGAAGAATGACACAACAAGATATCCCAACATTCAAGTGTGTGCTTGTTGGCGACGGAGGTACAGGCAAAACAACTTTCGTCAAACGGCACTTAACTGGTGAATTTGAAAAGAAGTATGTTGCAACACTAGGAGTTGAAGTTCATCCACTGGTTTTTCACACTAACAGAGGCCCAATCCGATTCAATGTTTGGGATACAGCAGGACAAGAGAAATTTGGCGGTCTTCGTGATGGTTATTACATTCAGGTACCATTAGGTCTTTTCCAGAATTTATTTGAAGACATTTTTTTGCTGGATCGCCAGGTTTTAGATGGATATGCAATGATTATCATCCATTACTTACCTATAAACATGTTGACGCATTTTTCGAGTAAGACAGAAAATATGCCATCTTGACTCTTAATGTTACTTATAATGCATAAATGAAATTAGCCGAACTCGGTAGCACTCTTCAAGAGCCTAAAGTCCTTTTACATTGACCCTTTTTAATGTGAAAAGTAGGTAATGTTATCTCTTCTACCGTGTCCAATCTGGTCTCTTTCATCGCATTTTTAAATTAAATAGATAGCAAGAAGTCTTCAGAGTATAAGCCTGGACCATTGCATGCAACAAGAGAAATGGCCATGAGCGCAGTCATGCTTTCTAGTATAGTGTCCGAAGGAAATATAATATTTTTCTTTACTTCAACTAGCCCTCCAGGGCTAATTCCATTCAGTTACTCTCACAGCTTGCCGTTCCTACTTGTGTTCCTGCACTAGACTATCCACAAAAAACAAGTATATAACCCCTCAACCATGTATATCCAAATTCCTGTCATCCGTCACAAGTGAAAGGGTGTACCGTATTCAATTCTCAATAGGATATCAGAAAGTTTGTTTTTAATATTTTACCATTACAAATGGGGTTGAATTTTCGGTGACTTTGAGTCATTTTCAGGGCTGTGCAAGCCTAGTTTTTTAGGTTCGAGTATTTTTTCACTGTTTCAAGCCGAGTTTGAGCTTTTTAGAGCTTTGAAAATGACTCTCTAGCTGAGTTGAGTTTGAGTAATTTTGAGTTTTAACGTGTGATTTTACCATAAAAAATGATGTCAAAACTAAAAATATTTATAGAATACCTAAATTAAATGATTTAGGAGTTGAACTTTTTTGGTGTTTCGGGCTCAAAAAAGCTCAAAATAGGTACCCGAAAAAACTCATGTTATCGGCACTCGAGCCGAGTTTGAGCACTCGCCCCAATGTAACGTAATTTTCGAGCCGAGTCGAGTAGGTACTCCAAACTTGGCTGCTTCATCTTGAAATCTGAGCACTCGCACAGCCCTAGTCATTTTCTCAACCCAACTGATATACAAAAGAAAATCCAGACATTCTCATTTTATCCATGTTTTCGAAAAATAAATTAAAAACGATTCCACGGCGACTCCATTAAGTATTTCTCAAGCAAGTGTCACTGTAGAAGTTGTCTAATATTTTTCTGTTTGGGTATTTTTCAGGGTCAGTGCGCTATCGTCATGTTTGACGTCACATCACGAGTAACGTACAAAAATGTTCCAAACTGGCATAGAGATCTTGTTCGTGTTTGTGAAAATATCCCAATTGTTCTCTGCGGAAACAAAGTTGATATAAAAGACCGAAAAGTCAAGGCCAAAAGTATAGTTTTTCATCGGAAGAAAAATCTTCAGGTAATTAATATAATTGGATTTATTTAATTAATAAGTAAGTAGGTAAGTTCTTGAAATAAGAGCAAAAAATTCATTTATGAATTACATTCGTGACTTCTGCTCTGGTATCTATTAAATGGCGCTCTAAGTTTATCAGCGTTCCACCAAAGTTACTTAATGTTACTTTTTTTAATGTTCGAAGATGAGATCAGGCTATTTATCATTCGTCAATAATTTCTTACCAAAGGCCTTTTTTTCTTCTTCATGGTTACATTTAGGTAGGTACCTATTTCTTAGAATGACAACATTCCAAGAGTCCATATCTTTTTGAGGTTATGGATATGAAGACTAATGTATGCCCTTGAAATTACTTTGACTCACTTCACAATGCTTTTTCTTAACTTAGTAATAGCACCATTACTGTTTGTCCTGTCAGCCATAATGCTTGCTTTTTCTCATGGGACATCATATGATAACCTACATTGTAATGAGATTACAATTGTCTCAAGCTCTAAAAAGTTTTGAAAAAATCATTCTGAAAGAAAGCTCTTTCAACTGTACAGTACAAATTAAACATTTTTTCTTTCATGTATTTTATCTATTATTACCTTTACTTAATTTGATTTCAGTACTACGACATCAGCGCCAAGAGCAATTACAACTTTGAGAAACCATTTTTATGGCTGGCCAGAAAATTGATCGGGGATGCCAACCTTGAATTTGTAGCGATGCCTGCTCTTGTACCTCCTGAAGTTGTAATGGATCCTCAGTGGCAGACCCAGATTGAGAAAGATCTCAGGGTATGTATCATAATAGTTATATTCTTTTCTTACCTTATACCAGAGATCAAAATTGTATGCATAAATTCTTCATTCAATCTACTTTAATTCATTACTGATGTTCCACAGAGTAGGATTTACGAGTTTGCTACCAGGATACTAACAACAAATTACCTAGAAATGATGACCTTATTTTTTTTCTTTTCGGGTTTCCACCACAATCCCTCCCCCTTCAAGATCTGCAGGACGATTATTGAAATGTCATCGACTCTATGTCGCCGCTTACGACAAGACATAGCCCTATCTTAACCGTGCAATATATCGCAATTCGATGTCTTATCGGGCTGGTTTAAATTTCAACAATCGGCCTGCAGGACCCAGAATCCTGAATAGGATTAAGTTGTCTGCATTTTTGAGAATTTCGAGAGAAACGAAGATTTTTCTCTCAAAGGTTTTTTTTTTCTTTTTTTTTGTGTGTGTGTTTTGTTTTTTCAGTATTGCAACTGGGTAGATAATTTTCAGCAAGAAAGATGTTAGTGTGTAACATGGGTTTTTTTTCTCTTTCTCGTATTAGAACCACGATACTTTTTCATCCTAGCTCCTTGCACCATACAAAACAGAACTACCTTTTGTAAAACTTTTTTCGGAAACTAACTTTAATTTTTTTATTATTAATGTTTACAGGAAGCCCAAGAAACTGCATTGCCAGATGATGATGAAGACCTATGAGCTCCAATTCAAGACAGTCTTGTATCATCGACTTTTATTTTCCAATTTTTAAAACCAGTGTGATTAATTTTACGTAGAATTCTTAAGTTATTTTATTATGTTGTACATACATTTATCATACCTACTCTTGTTTTTAGACAATACGAATGTTGTTTACCTTTTTAAAATGAAATTGTGATGTAAAATGTAATTAATTGAGATCAATGATGATAAGTAAAATTAAATTCATAATCAATTTAGCACCACAAATTTTAATTCAATCCCGGGCATTTCAGTAATGTGGAAGTACGATCTCTTTTTTACTGAGAATAAAAATTTTTCTAATGTATAATTGATGATTTATTTTTCTATTTTTCTCCATGCATTTATCATTTTTCAGTGGAACCATATAGTAACTCTAATCCTTACATGGTGATATCTTTTCTTTGCGACAGCCCTTCTTGAACATAATATAGAGGAGTACGTTTTGGTTGATACATTACTCTTTTCCAATCATTGTTCAAATTTGAGACCTAAAGATTTTGAAAGTTCACACCCAGATACTAGTTTAATTTTAAAGAATTCATTTTTATTTATAAAAAAGTATAATTATTTTTAAATCTCCCAAATTAAACTAAATTAATATTTTTTTGTCAGTTAAAGTTTGTAAAATTATAAAGGATATTTTTGTGAAAATCAATCTATTCTTCCTGTTTTAAAGTGATCTCCTGATACGACTTGTGATAAACGCATCACATACCCACACGCTAGGATTTTTTAACTGAGATGTGGAAATTGATATCACAAAAAAATGTTGAAAAGAACTACCTGGTTGTTCATGTTATTTCATATTTCGATGGCCAAATTCGGAAAATATGTACCACCGATGCAATATTTGAAGAACTACGATTATGTTTCATTTTTTTAAATGGAACTAATTTATTGCCAGTGAAAATTGTTGAATTTGTGAGGAAAATCTCTAGAAAATGTTTGATGCTTCTCTTATATAGCAAAAGCGAAGACAGGCTATGTTCGAATCAAAGGAACACATCATTCTCAAATCCATGATTTGTAAGATGTACAATTTTCATTAGATTCCATGTCAAATAAGTTTTAACACATATCGTGAGAGATACATAGAAGATTCACTTTTGCCACAATTGATGGCACCTTATCTGATACTTCTTGTGGTTAACTTATTTGGTATCGACTCAAGAGCCTTTAAGATAGGAACATAAATTAGGGCAAGCTCACTTATCAAGAGGGCTCATTTGTCTGCTAAATATTTTGATTTATTGAAAAACTCGACAATTTCTCGGGGCTAACTACTCAGAATCCCCTCAGGTCTCTTCTTGCAAATCATCACTACTTTTGATTTTGTAAATCGGTAGTCAAGAGCCAATGATTCAGTCGAACTTATTGTTAGCCCACTTTAATTGAATTTCAAGGAATGGATTTGGCTCAGTTTTTGAACCACACAGACAGGGCTGCAACCCCTGAGGAAAAAGCCCTAGGACTTATTCCTGTGGTTTGGTGACTATTGGCTACTCTTAGCGTCCATCTTCGTCCGAACCCACTATGGAGGTAGAGCTTGAAAATTATGAATCAGGTTATTGCTATCAAGATTAACATGGGGCATCTAAGGTTGTGGGGGAAGGAATGTTGTTTAATTTGCATTAAGGTGATTGGTGGTGAGTCAAAAACTGAACCTAATCTAAAGCAAAAATATAACTTGATCGACCAGTGCTTTCCATCAATTGTTCTTCGCACAGTTGAGGTGTGCGTCTGCGGTTTCTATGACAAGCAACTCTGATTTAATAATAAAAGCAATGTTTGAGGTTAAAATTCATTTATTTTTAAAAAAAAATATTTTGAGAGAAATCATTTGCATATTGAAGCAAAATTTGGCCAAAAAATTTACAGAAATATTTTAAGTAGAGTTCAGCAGTTTCTTTGTCATTTTGGTATCCGGTATTATCCATCATGCAGCCGAGTCTAGCATACCCATGTATCATTCTAATGTGAACACAGTGTTAAAGTAGCATTTAAGCTGAAGCGGTACAAAAATCAAACGGCCAAGCTTGTTTTCGCCAATATATTTCATTGAAGAAAGAGGAGTCATCGTAAAGGATTGAAAAATGTTGTCTAAACGGCGCTTCGTTCATCTCTAAGTAGAATGCAACTCTTGAAAAGAGCTGCTAACAAAATTAGAGCTAGCTAAGCTGAGGCAAGAACACTTTACTGATGGGTTTACGTTCAGCATATAATTTGAGACCTTTGAGGTATTTAGCTCAACCTTCTCACATGTCATTCATCCGATCTGTCAAAAACATATACCCAATACACTGAAAAACTAGGTGACATAATTATGGATCATTCAAACTATGAGTCATCTCACCTGTGAAGTGTCAAATATACTAACGCAGGTGTCAGTAAAGAAAATAGCGCTGTGTTCTCAATCTTAGCTCAATCCTCAGGACTGCAGTTGAGTTCTTACTGCTCCTCATGATATTCTACTTTTCACCATTTACTGCCTAATTTGACACTTGAAATGAAATTCATGTACATCAAATGGATGATTTGGAATAAAAATTAACCCGCTCCACAAGAGAAAGATTCGAATCTCTGGTACCTACTTCCGTCATTCTATAACTAATCATCATTCAATTGAAAGACTCATTACCTACCGATATTCTTTTGATCATAAAATAATATGCATGAAGAAACTTAGTAACTATTGCCGATGTGCCTATAGCAAAACAAAAGCTCGCCTTGTTAGGAATATTCACTCGGGCCGCAGATTTACAATTATTCTTGGTAATTTGATGAGTTTTGTAGCAATACATTACACATTACAGAGTGATGCAAGTTCCAAAGATTTTTTAGACGAAATGTCTGCGATATTAATTGGTTGGTCAACTATCGATTGTCCTTATTAGTACTGTAGATGTCTTTTAATCTCAACCGTTATACTAATGATGTTGAAAGGTGCACACATGGAAACGCAAGAAAATACAGAGATGAGTTTGCTGGAGCAGTAAGTATTACAAGGCAAGAAATGTTGTTAATGAGATGCGAGAAAGTACTAAAAGAGACAGCCACCACCTGTTTTTTCTCTAGGACAATCATCTAACTTAAAATCCATGTGAATAATTTATAAAGGGTATGAAAGCTTGAAATACAAGCTCACTTTGAATTATGACATAGTTAATTGTTCTTCTGATTTTGAAAAAGAAAAAATGAAAAAAAAAGGACTCCGTGGTTATTAATACCTACTTTCAGTTACATCTAGTACGAGTGTTAGAACCTGAAGAAATAAAACCATACTTGATTTTTCTGTTAAAGGGACAGATTAATTGAGCTATTACTTCAGTGGCGATCTCCTGACCTACTCATGATGAATTTTCCCTTTTTCTTCCTCGAGTTTAGAATACTGCATTGCATATAAATTGAAAATAAATAAATAAATGAAAAAAAAAGAGAAAAAAAAATACAAAAATACAGGAAGCTATGATAAAGGCAAAAAGTTTCACAACCGTTTCATTAATGTTTTCATCAAATATATCCTTCATTCTTAATTAACAATTTTTAATTTACCAACAGAGAGCTTGACGAGAGCTCATGCCCAATGGTCTAAGAAACTCGGCATGCATATTTGACTGTCGAGCAAGAGTGAAAAAATCAAATTGCCTTTAAACTAAAGTTCCGATAGACCTTGTGCTCATAAGTACACTTGTATCGAGTGTGTTCAATCAGCATGAGATAATTTTATCATGTTTTCGACATATTTTTTAGAAAGTGGTGAGAGATTTTAAATGCTATCAACTGATTTTCAGAAATTCTCTTTCCAGAGAAAAAAAGTTACATGAGGAGAAGAATTTCTCTTCTAAGAGATGTTTCCCAGAAAAAAGCACCGATAGCTATGACTATTGTCAACAAAAATAATACAATTTTAAAATAATCTCATTAGGAAGTTTGACCAAAGTTTCCCTGACCCAGCAACCTTGATAGAGAGAGAGCGAAAAAGGGAAAATAAAAAATACACACGATCTGAATAAATAAAATGAAACGGAGATGAAAAGATGTAAACTAAAAGTCTTCATGAAAGCGTCAACTTTCCTTCTTCCAGAAGGAGAGCGAGATTTCAAGGGAAAGACTAAACCTCTCTCTGGAACCAAGAGATAGAAATTGGAGTTACAGGTAAAAAGAAAACAAATTTTGAGGAAAGAAAAAAGAAATGACACTGCATGAACCAAGGACATTACTGGGAATTATCTGCTGACGAGAGTATGAACAATTCAGGAGTGATACATACTTACACTTCTTTGCTCTGTTTTGAGTTTAATTTCCTGGAATTATCATTAAATCCTAGTTAACTTGAGAGAAAAGCCCACCTGCACCTTACTAGGCTGTGTGCCGATTTTGAGTGAGAGGTGATACATGGGAAATTTGGCCCATTAAGAGGATTGCAGAGCTCTTGTTATGAAATTGTTATATATTTCAATGATCAGGAGTTTGTAGAGGAAATAATTTACCTTTGGCATAATTCCTTTGATTACACTTTTTTCTTCTATCCCTAGGAATAGGTGGTCATGATCAATTCTCCTTAGAAACCAAAAAGAGAAAAATAAATGGGCTAGTTTCTTGAAAGGGAACTAAGTGACAACAGTTGTTGCCAATCGGACAATTTACTTACATATTAAAATGCGAACGGTAGTGCTTACTGGTTGGAAGTTGTAATGAAGTACTTCTGTGACATAAAGCAAATTCCCTGGCTTAAGAGAATCTGTAAAAATATTATTTGGTAAAAAAGATAATTGTCTGATAAATTTGGCAACAGCTGAAATGCTACCTTGTTGCCTTTCAAGAAACATTGCCAAAATGCATTGAAAATGCAAATGAGTGAAAAGTAAATTAATTGCAACAAAATATGCGAAACAATGATTATACCATGAAATTAATTAAATAAATAAAGAGGGAGGGAAAAGTAAAAAGGTTACCGATTTTATTTTAACTTGATTCCTATAATTGTACGATTAAAATTGAACTTAAAAATATTTCCATTTAAAAGGTAATGATTGCTTGAAAGATAGAGTGAAACATGGGATAGAAATAAAAATTAAAGTACATAAATCAATTATGTAAATTATAAAAAATAAATAATAATAAGGAAAATAATAAACTTAAGAGTGAAATAAAACGTAAAATTAATAATGGGATGCTGTTATTAGAGAGAAGGGCATACAAAAATAAAAAGTATAGTACCTAACAAATTCTTTTTGAAAGGAGAATCAGCAAAGCACCAAAATTATCTTTACGTATTCTAAAAAACTTTATTATTTCACCAATGATACCGTTTCTTGCTCCGATCATTCAAATTAAGTTATGACTACTTTTTTTATGATGAAGTTTTTATGCAAATGTCTTTAAAGGTTACAAAAAATGGTGCATACTTATTGCAGCTGGCTGGTAAAATCACAAAAGCTTTTGCTTACATATAAATAGATTAGAGATAACAGTTTTTACACATTCAACTTCGATTCGCCACACCTTCCATTCAATTCTTTTAGAGCACTATTTTTCATTACAAATTCTTCAATGATGTAAGAATAGAGGCATCTCAGCTTTCATCTGAAACGATAGAATATAGAATTCAGTAAAAAGAAAATAATGATGTCTAGGGGAAAAATTTAATTGTAAAAAAAAAATAAGTTGGATTGGACAGGAGATTTATCATTTCCTGCAGCAAGTCACACATGTCAAAAACGTAGCACTATAACATTTTTAGCTGAGTGCTGCATTGAGGGAATTAGATAAGTGATTGTTCAGATTGTTTTATCGTAACACTTTATCTTTAGTATTTAATTTTTTTCGCTTTAAAAAAATCAATGGCAATCAGCAATTTAAGAGGAAAGAAAAAGTTTCTTTTTGTTTCATTTTACATTTTGTCTTGGCTGGGCAAGGTATGCAGTAATGACACTGTTGCCATCTCAAAAGAATATCATTAATGCAGTCGATTCGAAAACGCTGTAGGCGCAGGGTGAAAACAAGTAAGGAGGCTTGGCTTTCCTGTAATATTCTGCTCTAGTAGGTATCTCCATACAGTAGTAATCTCCATACTTTCTTTCCCTGAAACATTTGCCTTGATTGAGAATGGGTTATCTGCCCTATTAAAGGAATTGTGTTTTGGTAGCATAAGGTTATAGATTAGCAAAATTGAATGAGATCTGTTTAAATGCCAATTTTTACAACAAATATTAACAAAAGGATCGCCCTTCAAAGATTATGGTGTATGACATTATCATCTGCGGTGGTGCATACCGTAGTTTATTCCACCTTAGTTTCATCTGTGTTTTATGTCAAGCAATCAATATAAATGTGTGCACACATCCTTGATTGATGAGAACATGGTGGAAGAAACCAGAGTCTGCGCTACGATGGTGGATGATGTCATACATCCTATTTAATGATGAGCAATATCTCAACTGATGAATATTCGACAGAAACTTTGCAATTGGACAGATCTTACTAGTTTTTACTATCTATAAGCTCGAGCCATCAAAACACGATTCTAGGGCCAGCAAAACTGACCTATTAGGACTTGGCTGATCATTTGAGGAAAATGCAATGACAATTTGTCACTACATGTACTGTATGGGCTAGAACGGTCAGTAATTGTGAAATCTTAACCTCAATTTTCTGCTTCTTTTTGTTATTATAGAGGCTTTTACTCAAGTAGAGGAGCCTACAGCAACCTCAATTTTTTTGGACTTCAATACATAGCAAAGATTGGGGTAAAATTAGCATTTCCTCGTTTTGAATGTAAATTCTTCTGGTATTCATCATACTTCCTGCTTTCTTAATTGGCTCCAGTGCAATTTCCTTCTCAGTTTAACAGTGCACACAGATTTGCTTTTTTCCACTCATCGTAAGCACGAAGTCAGCATGCACATTACAAACCAGTAAACACTGTTTTTAGGTTAGTGAGGTAAAATTAGAGGAAGGAATCATACCTTTTCTGTTGCCAGATGAGACTATTTTCTTTCGCCGCATTTCTTCATCCAATGTAAGCCTGCTGGGAGTATTTTGGGAGATAATACTGGGATGCTGACCAGCTCGAATGGGTTTGGCTGAGGAAAAAAAGAAGCACATTTTATCATTTGAATAGAAGGGTGAAATATAACCTAAGGAATGATGTGAAGAAATACTTGAATCAGATTATGCTAAAAGTTTGATCTCCAGAGAACACCAAATAACCACTATTACCTAACTGCCCAGAAATAAAATAAAAGTATGTTTGACAAATAAAAACAAGCGGTTAACCTACATCACCCCCAATGTTGTATAAAGCACACATTTTTCGGGTGCCACACACGGGAGNTTCAAAATGCAGACATTATTTTACTCTAAAAAAGTAGACATAAATCCAATGAATAAAAGCTTAATACTGTGCATTTGAGAAGAATGTATTATGGAACTCGCCCCTTGGGTTCGAATCTGCCGCGAAATTACAATCCAAACATGCGACGTGCGCGCGCAGCAGAGCCTCACTTTTGGGCGCCTCATCCCTCCCGTGTGTGGCACCCCACATTTTTCCTCTTGGTTGAGAGGACTGCATCTGATCGACTTGCAGAATACTTTCTCGGGATGGAGTGTGCTTATGAAAATATTTGTTGACTTTTCAAACCGTTTCAAAATGCCATGGAGTAATTAAAAACAGCCTTTTATAACGCAACCTCTGAAAAGTAGATTATTTTTTATCTGCTTCCAGATGTAGAACCTTGCAAATTTAAAAAGGCCTTCATTTTAACAAGGAAATTAAGAATACGAATAAAAAAATTATGACATAAGATTTTCAGTGGCACTCATGAAGTGGATAAATGTATTTGGAGTGGATTCTATCCTACAATACTGCACCCTAGGTGCAGCGGTTTTTTCAAATATGCGACTGAAATTCAATAAAATTTTAATTAAATTTTGACATTAAAGCAGGAAATGAAAAGAATGATTTTTTTCATGGAATATTGAGAAGATAAATTATAACCAGTTTTGAATTTTCACTATACAGTTTTAGGAGCAACATAGGCCTAGAAGCCAAACTTTCGAGAACCATGCAGATTTCTGGTATGACAGCCATTGAGAAATTAACAAAATAACAATGCAATATAAATTAAGGCTTTGTCACGGTATTATTTTAAGGCACCATGTTTGATACTCCGCTCTGTTTTGCTTGTTCCACAATTGATTGGTATAACTCTAGATGAATTGATACACTGACAGCAACTAACTTTTTCCATTTAAAATTGAAGATGCCTTAACAGAGATACTCTGCATATTTCTCTAATGTCTTGAGCCTCCTCCCCCCCCCCCCAGCACGAATGACTGAGATACTCATGATTGCATTCTGTTTGACCATTACACGACAGCAAATAAAATTGGCATACAATCCTGACGTTCAGTGTATGGCATGGTTGCTGACTACGAACAAAAACCTATGACCAGACGAAGTGTTTTGATGAAGGCTCACACCTGGTTTCCTGAAAAACATGTTGGATGTTCCTCACCATACGATATTACCTATTTTAAGTATTTAAAAGTAGATTTCGAATTTTGAGCCACCCCTGAAACAACCTTCAGCTTCACTGATCATACCATCATTTTTCTTCTTTAATGTCTCGTTTTACTTTTATATTAGATGATAATATTTAGCAAAGTGTAGAAGCTAAACCATCTTAACCTGTTGGGCCCTACTCCCGAGTATTCTCGGGCTACGCGCGCGCACCTCCGGGGTCTACTCCCGAGTATTCTCGGGTTTAAGGTAAAAATGGTTTTTACCTTTTTTCCTTTCCAATTATTAGAGAAAAATTCTTAAATTTAGGAAATTTTTTTTTCCAGCACAGCTGAATGAATTTTAGCAGCAGATTATCAATTCTTTATCCCCTAGGTAAAATTCCCAATATTTTCGACTCATTTCATGTATTAATAAGTGAGATACAAGCAATTAAGTAGAACAACAGCATTTGCCTAGAAGTTGGTAACTTTAGCTCTTTAATTTACATTGTTTTAAAAGGTTATAAATTTTGCTCTTTACCTCCTATTGTGTTCATATTTTGAATTTAACAAGTTTATACGACTAGCCCTTGAATTGTGTGCATAAATTTCTATATTTGTATGTGAAAAAGACCACACAACGAGTTTCCATTTTTTTTTTCTTCCACACTGAAAAAAAAGTTACGGGCTATATAGACATACCGGCCGTTCCGGGCTCAGAGACCGAAAGTTCCGGGTGCTGGATCCGTAGCTTCAATTCCCCCGTGTGTTACGCCTGGAACTTTCAGCCTCTGAGCCCGGAACCCGGACGGTAGGTCTATATAGCCCGTAAGCACGGCTTCCACGGCCGGAGTTTTTTTTTCAGTGCACATTTTGAATTTGCTTTTAAAAATTAGCTAATATTTCTTTTTTCAACACACCTAAAAAAAAAAGTTATGAAAGATTGTCAATTCTGCATCCCTTGTGTACAAATCCTGAAAATTTCAAGCCATTTTATGCAAAAATAAGCGAGATACAGACAATTTAGTGAGACCGTAGCATTTCCTTAGATTTCCCTTTCCTAACCTAGGCCGTGGGTGCACACTCTGCTGGCCCTAATCTAGGGCTAAAAAGGTTAATACTTCCTCTATTAAGTAAAACTAGCAAACTGAGAAAAGCTTCAACATAGGTCAGAAAGAATATATTACCAATTTGAGGGACAGGGCCTCTTCTGGCAAGATTCTTTTGACGGACAGCCTCTTTGATTCTATCCACTTCATATTGGTATCGTTTACGATCCCTCATTGCACCTTCTTTGGCTTCTTTCAGGGCTGTTTCAAGAGCCTAAAAATAAACAAGAATTAAAGGAAGACATTAATAGGATGAGAAGCAAAAAATTCAGATTTTGGTTTTGTTCCTAACTTGTGATGCGCTTAAGTAATATAACGAAACTCTCCAAACTTGATAATCAAAATACAACTTTTAAAAGGAATTTAAAACCAACAACGATTTTTTTACACAACTGAATTGATTGATTTCATTCATAATTAAAAATAAGATAAATGTACTTAAAATTAAATTTTCATGTCTCCCTGACGAAAAATTGAAGAATATCTTTTCAAGTGTGAACGATTCTATATTGCGGAAGATCGCAGAGAATTACCTATGTGAATACAATTTTAAACAAAATAAATTTTAAAAAATAAACCATTATGCAGCTTTCGGCGCAAGTTAAAGGCGACAAAAAATCATAGATAGCTATAATAAGTGAGTGCGTTCCAGGTGCTTTTTTTCCTCGTCTCTTGAGGATGAGAAATTTGCTTAGGTACAAATTACAGATTCTATGGGTTCCTCCTCCAACCACTTTTCGGTTCCGCAAACCAGACACAGGATACAAAGCCTGAGTTCCAGAGGCTCTAACAAACACTATTGCACTGCCTGTCAAGGCACAGGAATACTGGTGATATACATGACAATGTTCAAATTTTTTGTAATCATTTCTGTTTTAAGAGAGTGTTCAAACATTAATTTAATTTTTCGACTGCTTACCTTGACTCTTTCCATTGTGGCTCTAAGCCTCTTCTCCATCTTTGGCAGCTCACATCGAAGATCAGCATTATCTCTGACCAACTGCTTGTGGACTTTCGTGAGCTGATCTAGATTATTTTCTAGGAAACTAATTTTCTGTTTCTGGGCTAGAGAGCCACCATCATCTTCATTTTCTTCATTACTTGCAGACTGAAAACAGATAGAGGAAAGATTATAATTACTCAGCAAAAATTTAATTCATACTTGTGAGACAATAACTCTCACACGAATTATTAGTGGGTCAACCTTACTAAAAGCATTTCAATTTCTTTGAGGGCCACCTATCACGCAGCTGAAGTGGGTCATTACTAATTACTTTCAAAATGACATAACGACGGTGAAAGTCGGCAATCACATAACTCGGTTTGCGACGTCGCAGACTTCCTGTCATACTTCATTTTTTAAGCGGGAAACTACTCAACGGCAACTCTTTAAAACTGCCGTGATTTTGCTTCTTGGTGCGAGGAAAATTCTGCAAAAACTTCAAGGAATGATATCAATTTGTTCTCCTTTAAAAAAATAATATGGAGC
This sequence comes from Bemisia tabaci, assembly GCF_001854935.1. Lineage (NCBI taxonomy): Eukaryota > Metazoa > Arthropoda > Insecta > Hemiptera > Aleyrodidae > Bemisia > Bemisia tabaci. The sequence continues at coordinate 1,168,657 of NW_017556656.1, forward strand.
CAGAGATTTTCAGACACTGAAAACGACTAAACGAGTTATGTGATTGCCGACTTACACCGTCGAAAAGCATGTCCAAGAATGCATTTTGACCCTGTGATGCCTTTCTACGGATTCCTATGGATCCACAACACATTTGAGGAACTAGTGCCTTAAAATGCAGTTTGTAGCGGTCAACCTTCTGAACCGAAAATTTTCTTTTGAAGTTAAGTAAAAAAAATGATATTTTTTGGTCAATGGATATTGGAGTTGTAGCGTTACCTGGCTTTGAGCGCAAGCAGACTTTGATAAGTGAAGACTTACTATCATTGAAAGGTGAGGTAATATATAATCGAAAATTGAGTTAGACAATACATTTTTGCAGGACTGAAGTCGAAAACATATATCCTGCATAATGGACCAAGAACGCACAACAATACAGTACTGTGTTTAACGCCCAAAAGATAGTGTGAGCAGTATGTTCTTCTGCAGTAGCTTTTAAATATACAGATGTGAATATCTCCAAGTCAACTTTTTGACATCTATCCCAATATTGATGAAGAGTCTTCAAGTACACCTTCAATATTTTTGACTTAACAAAGATTGTGTAAATTACAGTAACTGATACAACTTACCTTCTTAATTCTAGCTTGCAAATCTTGGACGAATAGTTTTCTTAAATTATGAAGAGATTGTAATTCTTTGGCTACAGTGTCTTCAAGACCTTTCAGATCTTTTCTAGCTTGCTCTCTTCTTTCATTGGTAAGACTGTGGGATATAAAATAACAGATGATATCAGAAACTGAGTGCCTCATGAAAATAATTCGACATAATCGATGTGTAGTTAAATTAACAAAAAAATAACCGCAATTGTGTAAAATTTAATTAATAGCTGACTCGAAAGTCCACTTGAAGCCTTCATGTTTTCGGTCCGCGGAAGAAATTGTATAGGGCTTCAGAACATGTTAAACGTTCCCTACATGCTTTTCCCTCAACAGGTTAGGAAATTTGGTTTGAATAATTCTATGAACTAATTATGGCTTGGTTCTTGCCTAATGGTTAAAGAAACTGAAGGAGTGAAGTACTCCTGGGTCTGTGTGCTAGTTTGTCCAGAGTTTGTCGAATTGGAGGTTGACTCACAACAACACATTGATGTTTATTTTGCTAGACATAGTCAATTACTATCTATCATAATGGAAACATTTATTGCATTATCTAGATTTAAGTCTAAATGTAAAGTCTCACGATTTTTAAATTCCTTTACCTTTGGTTACTATCATACTTAATGACTTAAAACTTAGTTATGACGGTACTCCTTGCTTCCAAATGAATTTTCTTTGACAAAATCTATATTTATGCTCTCTTTGATTCTAGTGTTTATATTGCTGAGAAAAAACAATTTGTTGTGGGAATCTTGGCTAGAAATTTTGTTAAAAATGCAATTTATAACTTACATGAGTTCCTGGAGTTTGTTACTCTTTTCTGTTTCATCTTGCTTGAGGCGCTCATACTCCTGCTGAATTTGTTTATGAGCCAAAAGATACTTCTGATTCATACTGGAAAAGCATTAGAAAATTATGATGAATCACAAGGTAAAAAAAAGAGAAGCTGATCAACAATGAAATATTTGTAAGTTCTTACCATGCTGCAATACTTCTTTCATTGGAGTTCAATAATACATATGTGCCTGTAGTATCGATCCAAAGGAACATCCTTAAGACTATTGGAGAAACCCGGTTATCCACACTACTAGTGTGATTAGTGGTTACTATGCACAGATTAAAATTTCGTCTGCCGCTACAAGGATTTCTTTTTATTGATCATCGAATCCACCAATGGTACACCAAAAAGTAGCCATTTAAGAACACAGTTGCCTCATATCAATTGTTTATTTTGAGGTTAGGTTGATCCACCAGTGGACCATTGGCTGGTATCAAAGAATTTTGAGGTGAACCAACCGATTGATTGTTGGTAGTATCAAATCCACTAGCAGTCATGACGTCGGCACTGGCTATTAGTTTAAGAATAGTTATAGAGATCGATGGTACTGCTGTTCAATAAAAGAAAATGCTGCAAGTACAATAGCGTATCAGTGTTGCGGTGTCTAAAAATGTACGCAACCAATTTGTTCTATCATGAATGAATGATTATTACAATTTTAAGAAAAAACAGCATCTGGCTCATCTTCTCTGCCAGGAAGAACAAGTTTTCTTTGATCAAAGACCTAAAAGTGCTGCGACAAAGTGTGTGTAAAAGGGTTAACGAATTCCCTTTGGGACCTTAGTTTTTTGAAAACTGTCACAAACAGAAATTCTCATTTTAAAGAATGGCAATCTCAGAAAGCCTTCAAAAATATAAAATCAATAGACTGCTAGACGAGGTATGAACCTAAGCATTCTAATGGGTGTTTCTGCTTCATAGTTTACCAAAATTTGAATTTCCCCCTCACATGAAATACTAGAGTTTACTTGAATCGAAACACAATACTGAGGTTTCAGCAGGGTCCTTGACAGAGCTATGTTTCTTCTCTACCCTGTATTGTTCAAAGTGTAAACAAAGTGCAATTGCTGAAGTGCAGCATACACATTTAAGATGTTTTAATTTCATAATTCTACGACTGTCACAGTGGGGTTTCATGAGCGATTAAACTTGGGGGGGATTACGATTTTTTTGAAGAGCGGGAAGTTTAAATTGATTTATTTAAAACGTTGAAATCTTTGTTGGGAGTTCCTGTCAGTAATTTTTGTATATCAAGTATATCATTTTACATATCAAGTTCTAAGTAGAATTTTGTTAAGAAAACAAATATCATAATGCTTAGATTTGCATATTGCCTAATACTTCATTAATAACAAAGTTTAGTCCCTGCTGAATCTTTCAAACATATGATGTCTGTAATACTGCCATAAGTCTTATTTCTTGACCTTGAAAAATCATTCAAAAATCCTATGAAATTGAATTGATGACTTACTCTTTCAGTTCATTGATGAGCGATTGCTTCTCTACTATTTCATCCCTTAATTCTGCAACCTGCTTATGATGAACATCTCTGAGCTGATCCATTTGCTCTTCCAGCGCCACCAGCATTGTATTTTCTTTCTCCTTTTCTTCAGCTTTTTCTTTGGATGACATAGCATGGACTTGTTCTGAAAAAGAAACAACATCTTCAGTGATGCAATTGATGATTGATAGTTATCTTTTAAATAAAATATATTGAGCAGAATTATTCTGAAGCTTCAATTTGATTAATTACTCAAGTGCCTAAGTAGCCCTTGAAAGACTACGAATATCATTTCTTAACGAAATCATGGGAAAGAACCTCAACTGTTGAGAATGATTTGAAAGTTGACAGATCAACTGATTGTTTCTGATTTGCTTAAAATAAATTTCTTGAACTTCTGTCACTCTATAGTGCGTTCAATGATAGTATAGATGTTTGGTTGAGAAATACGATTTGCAGTAAAGTAATGTAGTGAATATTCCATATCATTTAGTTTGTTTGATTCTGCCGTTTTCATTGAGGCGTTAGATACCAAGTTACACAAAATTTATGCTGAGTCAAATTTTGTTTGTTAGCCTGAAATACTGCAACGGATATATCGTACTTGGGGATGCGTCAATAATGCTAAGAACACATCTCTGGGGGGGAATTGAAAAATGTTGGACGTATAATATAGAAGAGCCATTTTTTGGTCTGCAAAAACTGTTTTTCTTTCGGTAAAATCCCTGAAAATGCAACAAATTCAGCAGCCTGATTTTTTTAAGGGTTTCTAGCAAATTTGGAGGGAAAGTTTTTCCTGTACCCCTAAAAAAAGTTATTTACGGCATGGGCCTCTAATATAGGGATATGTACGGAAGTAAAAAAACCAAGTTAGAATAAAATTGAGTTTCTAAACCCACCTGCAGCTCTCATTTTAGCACATTCTTCTCGCAATGTGTCAACATTTTCTTCCAGCTGGCGTTTCCTATTCTCAGCCTCACGCATTGATTCCTGCAAAGACTTCATTCTTGCCTCATGCTGCGAAATAAGGAGCCTACACTCTGCTAGATCTTTTTCGTACTCACTAACTTTCTTATTACTATCAGTTTGGCTTGATTCCAGGCTTTGGAGGCGTGACACTAGATTTTTCACTTCAGACTTTAACTTAGAAATGTAAAGTCTCGCTACGGTGAATTCTTCTTCAACTTTTCCACTGCCATCAGATACCATTTTCAATTCCCCGTCACCTCCAATAGCAATTCCTACCTCTCCCAGATCTTTCATCAAGTTGCTCAACATTTCTGTCATTCGACGACGTTGATGGGAAGATTGATCTTTCAGTTGTTGCAGTTCTGACAAAGCACTGTTCAAAGCGGACTGTTTCTGAGCGAGCTCTTCGGTCAAGGTTTCATTTTCTTTATTTTTGGCTTCTACTTCATGAGTCTTTTGATCATAGTTGACAGCCAACTCTTCAAGAGCTTGCAGGACTTCCTTCACTTCTTCTTTGGCACTCTCATTTTCTTGAGTGCATCGGCTCATTTCTTGTTGCAACAATTCATAGTCACGGCGAGTTGAGGACAGGAGTTCTTCTTGATCAATGATCTGATCTTTGAGTTTTTCGACATACTGACTCTGTTGGTTAATTTCTTCATCTTTGTCATCCAACTGTTGATACAATCTTTCTCTTTCTTCTTCCAGTTTCTGTCTTTCTTCATTGCTCAAAGAGCCGATCATTAAGCCCATACCAGGTGTAGCGGGTACTGGTCCACGAAGCAAGTCTTTCTTTGCCTCTGGAGTAGGAGCAACAGGAGTTAACACATCTAACGGTTCTTGGAGATTGACTTGTTCGTCTTCTTTGACAGTTTCTCCCTGCCTCCATCTGTTCAATTCGTACTCAAGAGCTTCACACTTGCCTTTCCACCGGGCAGCCTTTTCCTTTTCTTTCTCATATCGGCGCTTCCATTCTTCAGCTGTGAGCTCTTCATTCACTGTTACGACATTCTTAATAGTCTTAGCACGCCGTCCAAAATCTAGCGTTGATTTGGTTTCCGATTCATTGAAAGAGGCAGGTGAACAACAAATTATAATGGTTGTTCTTGCATTACCTCCAAGGGATTCTTGTAGGATACGAGTAAGTTTGGAGTCTCGATAAGGGATGTGAGTTTTGTTTCCATCAGCAAGAGCAGAAATTACATTTCCAAGAGCTGATAAAGATTTATTGATGTTCTTAGCTTCGTCTAGCACTGTACCCTCAGCACCAGTTTTGCTTACTTTTTCACTTCCAGCAAGATCGACAAGATATAGTTTACCAGATAATTTCTTTTCATTTTCTAAATTTTCTTGTTTTACATTTATAAGGAATACACTATGACTTCTTGAAGAGTGCTCATTCATGTTTGTCACAGCTATGTGCCGATTCGCTTTACCTTCTTCTATTACTTCAAATACTTCATCAGGGCTAGAGACAAACCGTTCAGTAGCACCTTTGACGAAAGGAACTCTATTTTTATCTTCATGAACACTTAAATTTATTTTCGATACATCTAATAAATCTCTAATTTTATCCATGTAAATTTCAAAATAGGAAACTTTGATGTGGAATTCCAGATTTTCTTCCATTGCATAAATGTGATTAAAAATATCGTTCACTATGCGTGGAATAATTCCTTGTTTTCCTTGATCTCCAATGACTCCTTCCATCGTGTGCGTTTTACCGGACGAAGTTTGACCATAGGCAAAAATGGTTCCATTGTAACCACATAGGACATCTAAAAAAGGAAAAGGAACACATTAGGTCTCACAAAAAATAATGCTAATGCCAGAAAAAGGAAATAAATACTTAAAAGACATATCAGCGGTCCATACGCAAAAATATATAAAAATGAAATATATTTTTGAACAGCATGTATGATTAGCGCTAAGCAAACCAGTCATATCTGCTAAGGATTTTCAAAAATTACTCGGGTTGGTTCTGTGACGTAAATACTATACTGGCTAGAGGCTTAACCTTTTTGAAAGGTTACACTCATAAGAAAAAACTCGAAAGCTATCGATTCAAATTAGAATAAACTTATTATTTTCATGGATAGACACATCAAAATTTGCCATCCTGTGGAACTCAGTACAGAAATAAACCACACCTTCCCCCTAGGATGCAGCTATATGATAAATTTGGCCACGCAGGGCATTTATTTAGTAAATAATGATAGTGTTCTTACCAGAAACGATGCTTTTGGCCGCTTCATTGTATACTTTCTCCTGAGTAGCATTTGGTTTGAAAACTTTGTCAAACAGGTAAACTTTACCCTGAAAAAATAAAAAAACCCATTTGAGTGGCTTCAAAATAAAATTTTGCTAGATAAACAGAGAATTTACAAAAGTAAACTTCAAGATGACCAGTGCAAGGTTTTGTTTTTTCCAAATGTATTTTCTGATCATGAATTTTTGCATTTATCCAATAGTCTAAAGATAACTGAAGAAAATAAGTGCCTGCCTAGCCATTGAAGTTAACAGTTGAGTTTGTGATATATTATGTTTATTTGTAAAATTATGCATCATGCTGCACACGTCGACAACCGCAAGCTTTATTTGACAGTCCTTAAAACTTCAGTTTTTTATCTTCATACTTAAATTTTTTTTTTTGATTTTTGGAAATTTCTTGATTTCTCAAAATAGTTATCTTTAAGATAATAAAATAAAGTTGAAGGCAAGTTTTCATTGATACATAACAGGGACAAAAAAATTATGAAAAGGGTAGACTTTCAGAAAGCTTGTAAGAAGGATAAGAAGACCGAGGGAGAGAGGAACCAGGTAATAACTGCATCAGGAGGCACTGACCCGTGCCATGAGTCTCTAGAGCAGTCACGGTTTGAAGGATATGGAGTTAATTAATGGTCTCATGCCATGGCTAGAGCAACTTTTAATTATTCTTCCTATGTCCTTCTATCTTTGAGTTCTTCTTTTAGGTAGGACAGAGGCATAAACAAATTTGAGATGGGAAATGGGGGAGGTTGCACATTTATTTTCTACCTGCCTTCAGTAAAAACTTTGATTTGACGAAGAATATGTTTCTTGCAAATGCAACTAAACATCGATGCAATTAGTGCAATTTTTAGTCAACGTTTTCATAACGTTCCATCAATTTTCTAGAAGATACTTAAATGAATAACGGAACAATCAGATGTTTTTCAATTTTTCCAGTCACTATCAACCCTGCTCTCAAGGGTTAGTGTACTGTGAGATGTGTGAAGAGCAGATTCTGAAAACCATCAAAACAAAGACTGCCGGCTGACGAAGTTACAAGTGCGATCATGCGAGCAAGTGTGGAATTGAGTACACCTGATGACATCAACATAATACGTTGCGACTTACTTTGACATCAGACATAGAAAGGGCAAAAATGCTCGAAACAGATGTAATTTAAGGAGATCCATCATAACAGAAAAAAGATGGATGGTTCCCAAAATAATCACACAAATAGAGATGAGCTTCTGTTATTAACTAACAGTATTTTGACACCTTAGGAGTCAGGAAACGGAACGACACAGGGCAGCAACTGATAAGGAGACACAGTGTTCAGCGTCCCTTCCACTAGGTACTTGATTAAACATATTAGTACCGCAGGGCAGTTCACCAAGTTCAGACCTTCAATGCCCAGCAGTACTGAAAACATTTCTGAGTGGGAAACTCATACTTAAAGTCAAGTTTTTCATCCGAAATACCTACAGTGAAACATATTTCAAGGCACAGCGTTTCAGACTGATACCTCCCATGACTTAATAGGTTACTGTTACCATAAGGAGTTACATTTGCTTCATGTATACGACGTGAATTTTCATTCTTAAAAGTTCTGGTGCTTTATTCAGAGCATTTAATGACAGAGTAATGCATCACATCAACTCATTGATCAGACAGGAGCAGGAGAGAGATCCTAACCTCTGACCAGCCAAAAGGTAACTTCTCAGCTCATGTTCCCGTAAATGATCAATTTCCTAGCATTTGTCAGTTATGATTAAAGAGAAAAGATCTGTTTTAAGGGAGAATATAACAACTACAGACTCTGGGGGGGATTGCTGTATCTGAAATAGTCTGCTGTATTACGAGGCCTCGCCAACCTTACATAAGAATCACAAGGGCTGTTTGATCAAGGAGATATACGGACTAACTTCGATTGGAAATTTCCCAAGAGGATACTTAAATCTTGGAATTTCAGAAGGATTGTGTAGTAAAAATGAAAACAGAGAATAAAGGACTGGCATTTTCCAAAAAATTGAACCCTGTGTGCGTTCCAGCGGAACAGATCCCACATAGGGTAATGACCAGTAATCGCTAGTATCGCTTGAATGAGTATGAAGTGAATTAGAACGAATTTTAAGAGAAGAGAAACCCATTCACAAGTAAATAGAATGTATTTTCAAAGAGTAGCCGAAGTAGAATGTAACAGGTGACAAGGGTTGGTAATTTCCAGGACCTTTTCAGGTAATTAAAGTGCATGCTCACAAGGAGGTAAGCATTTGACAATGCACATTGGTGATGTAAAAGAGCTACAAAACTTACCCCGATAGAGATGCAGTTTTCATCTCCACCAGAAGGAAATTTGACGATAAATTTGGATCCTGCCTTCTCCTCTGAATCATTCAAAGGTCTGAATCTACAGACAACTTTGATGCTGTCTTCAGCAGCGATTTCACGATCGGTCATTTCTACGACTTCTCTCTCATTCGTACAAAAATATATCTATGATAAGAAACACTTCATAACATCCTGAAAGATAACACTATCACAAAACCTATCTTCTACAAAATTACTTTAAAATGGCTCCTACGTCCCACTCCCAGTGATACACATCTTCGTTCACCAAAAAGAGCCGATTTCCAACGCGATTGAAGTGGAGTGAAGTCACTGACTCACTCATTGAAAACAATGGCGTCGATATTACGAGTACGGAGACAGCAGCGCTCAGATGCATCAGCTGACTGACAGAAATAGAGCAACGGTGGCGATCACTGGGAAACTGGTTCCCATTCCCAGCGCTGCAAACAAATGCACTAATCATTTTAAAAGTAATTGCATTATGCATTATTTCAAAAAGAGAGACTGCGCAAATTCATTGATGTATTATTTATTAAGAAGTTTCTGATTTTTGCGGGATTACTTAATCTGTTTAGCGATGGGACACCGCTGCTTCGCCGCAGGATATTGCCTACCCTCTCAAATGAAGGAAAATTGAATGCAGGAAGCTGCATCGCAAACAAGATTTCCCAGGAATACTTTCACGGCATTTTATTCTCCGTAAATAAGAACAGTTAAAAAAGATCACCATCATTATCATAAAAGGCATTTCTTACCCGTATATTTTGACCTGGAGTTCGTACTTAAATTTCGATAGTTGTAAGTACATGCCAAAAGTCATTTAGATACCTACCAAACTTTCGCTCTGCGAGGCCCTGGTAAAAATTGGCGATAAGAGCTGCGTTTCAAAATACCATAGGAATTTTTATAGCCGGCTAAAGAAGGCTACAGAAAATCATATAGCTGGCTGTAGAATGCGGAGAAAATCATACGGCCGGGCTATACGAAGCGATAAAAAATTATGCAGCCGGGCTATAGTTCCTATCGCCGGGCTTTACACTTTATCGCCTGGTTGTTGCCTTTTCGCCGTCGATTATAAAAGGCTATAAGAAATTGTGTAGAAATTCGTGTGCTTTGGAAATTATGAAGTTTGATACGGAACCACCTTAATATTTACAAAACACACATTATATTTTCCTTAAATACATATTTTTTTTCATCAATTAAAATGAGAATAATCCATACAGGATGTGCAAACATTTCAAAATCATGAGTTGAATAACGCTGACTCCGCCAGATTAGATATTAGAGCCTAACACAAAGCAGAGCGGCGACGCACTGGCGCCTACAAACCTAACAGGGATACTTCACGCATTGCGCAACGCGTGAAGTATCCCTGTTAGGTTTGTAGGCGCCAGCGCGTTTCGCGCTGGCTGCCCGCCTGCCGCGCCGCAGCGAGCCACGGCGCTTGAAGCAGCTATTTCACACCAGAGGTATTGCACAGTATCATACGAAACTGAAGGCGCTATAATACAGGGTTATCCAAAAGTCACTGACCACCCCTGTAACTTTTTTCAAAANTGAAGTATCCCTGTTAGGTTTGTAGGCGCCAGCGCGTTTCGCGCTGGCTGCCCGCCTGCCGCGCCGCAGCGAGCCACGGCGCTTGAAGCAGCTATTTCACACCAGAGGTATTGCACAGTATCATACGAAACTGAAGGCGCTATAATATATTAGGAATGGCAGGCATCCATCAAAAGTACGGAGCTTTCTGGCAAAATAAACCAAGATACTACGGCTATAAAAGAGAGCAGTGGTCCAAAAACTCACTAAGTCCTAGTATCCGTAATTAGTAACGTTTCGCATACACTTTATCGCCTGGCTGTTGCTTAGTCGCCATCGGCTATAAAAGGCTATAAGAAATTGTGTAGCCGGCTATAGAAGCTATTGGAAATCTTACAGCCGGCTGTAGGTCTATGGTATTTTGGAACATAGATTCTACTGCCAATTTTTACCAGGGGGTTTCTAATTTTTTCCATGAGGTAGACGAGGAGCAGGGGTAGAATTTAAAAAGAGCTGTAGATATCCAAACCGGTTGACGATTTTTGCATCCGGTTTTGTCTGAATATTATTCAATAAAATAAAATTGAGTCATTTTTTAAACAAGGATGAATAACAGCATTCCCCCACCCGTTCTCTCCCCAAAAATGCTCCCAAAAAAGGACATTTTTTTTTTCAATTACTAAACTTTGGAAATTTGCGCATTTTATACTTTGATCAAAATCAGGTATTATTTCATCCTTTACTATTTTACCGAAAAAAAAACCCCGCAAGTCGTATGTTGAGAAATTACGTTTATGGTCGAGTTACACACTAAGTTGTGACACACGCTTTTTCCGCCCAACTGGGCGAAAGTTAAGATAGGGTGCTTGAAACCATAGAGTATACCTACAAAGAATTTCTGAAATATACATACTTACCTATGTTTAATGCCAACAGGCATTCCTCCGAGAGTACGGCAAAGCGAAACAAGTTAAACAATTTGATCCCATACTACAGCCTCGGTGCCTTAAAGTTTGAAGAAAATTACATAGGTTTAAGTAAATGGAAAGAAAAAAGATCCTACAGAAGGAATACGTTACCAAATCAAGGTAATTGTAAATGTTCAGTCTTACATTTTTTTTCGCCAATAAATTAACTTCCTTGGGACGTTAAAAGGCAATTCGGAAGTACAGTTCATCCATAAAAATGTCGAATTAGTTTATGTGTTCTCAGCTCGCACTGTCGCTGCTGATTATCCGCTGATGTTTCGCCTTCAATTCAGGAGATAGGCAAAATCCGGCCCAGAGGAGTCGCTATGCTGGTATTGCAATAATCACTCATCCTTAAATGGACGTATTTATGCTAAAAGGAACTATGTGCATAGTGTTCACGTGTAACTTCCTCTTCCAAACTGAGTGCACTCACGTTGTGCGTGCGAGGTAATTTTTGCAATTTTAGTGTAGTAAACTAAACTATTCGTTTGAATAAGTCGCATCATTACAAAAAGCTACTTCGGCGACGCGACGGCGATGATCAGCTACCCGCCACGTAAAGTAAGCATGGTAGTAGTCACTCGATTTCTGACCACATTTAGCTTCTAAGAAACTAAGTGCTATTACCGAAGAGGAAAATATAGCAACGAAAACATTGAAATCGAGTTGCACTTTAATGCAGTAAAATGAAACAGTTTTTCTTACCATGAAATTTTAATGTTTTTACCTCATCTAGTTAATAAGTGCACGGTTTTAAATAATCAATGAATGAGTTTCATGTATCAGAAAGATGAGCGGATCGCACTGTAAGAAAATATTTAAATAATTCGACCTAAAAATTTCAATTTTATGAGATCAATTTCAATAAAAGAAGCCCGCTTATGATGGAAGCAAAAGTGGCGATAAAATTATTACGATTTTCAGATTGCGTACCACTCATAATGAAGAAGCAATTTTATTAAATCCGGGCCTTTTTTGCGATTATGCAAATGCTCTGTGCACAATTTGAGCGCACTCGTCTAACTATGAAAAGCGAATGGAAGAAATAAGAAGGACAGAGAGAGGAATAGAATAGAAAGTAATGGATTGGATAGCAAGAGAGAGAATCGGTGGGCCACGGAAATAGGTGGACAACTGAACAGCCGCTTTGAGTCACTAGAATAATTTTTGGATTGGATATTTTCCCATTTGATTGACTTGGGTGAAATTCAACTTTGAATTGCATTTTCTTTTACACATGGGATCGCGTTAGGCAGAAACGAACCAAGCCACATCAGCTATTGGGCAATTTAATTCTTTACATGAAACGGTTGAGCGGAATTCTGTGCAAATTTCAGTGAATTTTCTTCATCGTATAAAGCAAATTCCTTAAAATTTTCTATGAGTCCGCGCGAACGTTCTCTAGTAAAAAATTAAATTGCCCAGGTAAATTTGGCAATGTCCAATAAGGCTTGGTTCCCTTCTGCTAAATGCGGTCCATATAGGAACCTCATAAAAAGCAACGACTAGATATTTAACCGATGCGGATAAAAGAGTAGAATTAAAAACCAACATAACTTCTGTATTTTATTAGGGGACATCCGTATACCTACGACGTTTCTTTCACCATTCTGTTACTCGCCATTTCCTTTTCTTTCCTCCTTCCATTTAATCTTGAACGGAACAACATACTGTTCTCTCCTTTTTTCGACTATTTTTAAAAGTAATGTAGTGGAATGGGACTTCAGTAGTGCAGGATAAAAATTTAGGAGCTGAGGTTGAGTGTTTCTTCAAATCGTCGACTGGGCAATTTGACATAATTATAGAGAAGTTGTGTTGAAGGGGGGAGAGTCCGAGGGGTATAATTACATGCGTTACCCAATATCCCCATTGCGTATGCCGTATGAGGGTGATTTTACGATAACTGCGGGTCGATTGTCGAATCGATATTGAATCAGTGGCGTGGCGTGCTTTGCGATATATCGATAGATCTGTCATTCAAACCTATGGAAAAGGATCGATAAACAGGGTGTTCGCAGCGAACACCTTTATAATCGATTCTTTGCCACAGCTTCTAATGGAGAAATATCGATAATCAATCATTCACGCCACGGCACTGTATCGAGTGATCTTAATCGATAGATTCCTATCTAAGCAATGCAGTTTATCGATGCAGGTTATTCGATATAGATTCAAGAATTGACCCGTAGGAGGTAGTCGCGTTGCCCGCGGGTTTGATTGACTCACCGCACACAATGGTCTTGGAGCCCCTCCAAAAAAGAGGAAGAAAAAGCGGAAAAAATATACCCAAAAACGGTTTGCAGGGGGTGAATTTATGGCACGTGAAGACTTAAAATCGTGAAAAATCAAAATCTTGGCGGATCCTATTTTCAGAATATCGCAATTTGAAATTTTCATAGTAACTGCACGTTTTATACTGATTCTGATCCGACTTTTTATTCATTTTTCCATTAAATCGGTGGCGATCGATTCACGTAGAGCGATTCACGTTTTTATATTCCTTTTGATTCATGGTGATCGAACACATACCCTTTCGTTGCATGCAGACTTCCTATCATACTCTTTTTTCAAACTTAAAAATTCGCCTTCTGCTGCGTCTGCAGCAAATGTTGTTACGAATGTGTTGTGCTTGCTGATTTCACCTCATTACATACTTGACTCTCTGAAGGCGTCTTATGTGCGAAAGCAATTCGCCTTCAGTAGCGTTTGCAGCAATTGTTGTTACGTGGGTGTTATGCGTGCTGATTTTACTCACTACATACTCCACTCTTTGAAGGCGTTTGATGTGCGAAAGTAGAGCACCTTGTTGGAGATCAAGGGAAGTGAGATAGAATGAATTGCTCAGTCCCTACCTCGTTTGCTCTACAACAGATAGCGTTACTTGCGCATATAAAACGCCTTCAGAGAGTCGAGTATGTAATGAGCAAAAACTAGTACGCACAACATATTTATAACAACAATTGCTGCTGCCGCAGCTGAAGGCGAAATGGAAACAACCGTATAATACGTACACGTTGAAGAACACTTTTGCTCTTCAATTAATATTGTTTGTTACCAATAGAGAGTTGTATTTTATGGAGGAACCCCTAAAAACTTTTCACGATAAACTAAGTTTAAATGCAAAATAAAATATACCGCGATATAAATGCTCAGTTTTGTTCTCGAAGTTCAGCCTAAACTTCCCGCCAAGACTGAAAATTTATATTTGTAGTTTGTAGTTCGCTTGAGATATTATTAAAAAATGGAAAATACTTAATGAGAACGCTACACAAACCATAGATTCACCCTCTGCAAACCGTTTTTGGGTACATTTGTGTCGCAATTTTTTTTTTCTTTTTGTTTTTATGGCTTCAAGACTATTGTTGGCCGCGCTATACCGCGTTAAGTCTTGGCGGGAAGTTTAGGCTAAACTTCGCGCCAAAACTGAACATTTATAGCGCGGTCAACAATAGTCTTAAAGTAAAAAAAAAAAAAAAAAAAAAAAAAAAAAAAAAAAAAAAAAAAATGCGACATAAATGTACTCAAAAACGGTTTGCAGAGGGTTAATTTATGGTATGTGTAGCGTTCCTAGTGCTTCAGAAAATTACTTAGGAAACTTTTACAACTTTGCTCTGACCATATTCCAAAACGTTATTTCCATCAATGAATTCTAAACTTTAAAATACTAATTGCAAAAATGCGTACCTCGTGATGAAGTGTAAATTTTTAGTGCCGAAAACGCGAATCCCGGCATTTCTGCTGTATTTTCTAACAGTTTAACAAATTATTCAAAATGCTGATGGAGTCTAAAAAAGCATCTTATTCTATAGCTTATATATCTATAGCTTTGTCTATCAGTATCAATAATTGGCCTGCTGTTGTCCATATAACTCCATGCTTTCCAGGGCTCATGTTGAAATCGAGATACGCCCTCACGTCAGAGGAGCGACGATTTGACTGGACCGCCAGGAGAGAGAGCTGAGATTTTATTCAATGCCTAAAAGTGAAAAATAAACTGCAATTCAGCGCTACTTAAATTAGTACGTAAGTTTTGTACCGACGCTGAAAAAAAAATTACTGTATAATACGATTGAAATAAAATACTCATATTAAGTAAAAATCAGTGAGCTTTTATTTTAATTTCAGCGCTGCATTTCGCTTTGATTCCAACTATCGTAAAATCAATGATGAAACCATTTTGGCTATCCATAGGTAATTTTGCACCAAGCACTGGCCTGTTATTGAAAACCAGGGTCGAATTGGTGGAGAAAGGCCCGGATGGGTGTGCACATCTATGGCGTTTGAGCCCCACGCCGGTATTTTAATTCAACCCTTCGTTCTCCGTGATTCAGAGACATGTCTTCAAACAGATATATTCCAATAATTTCAGCGAGGCTATTTACTCTTCGTCACTAGGTTTGCGCAAAATCGTTCACGGCGCTCCGTTCATCCACTATTCCGGCGTATAAGTGTTGCATAGTATCAGACAGAAATGAAGGCGCTCTAACTGGCGGCAAATCAGCAGCCGACTGCTGTCCGTCACTTTTCAACGGTTCTGATCTCACTGTTCGTGAATCATGGCACTATTCTTCAAACGCCTCTTTATCTTTTTAACTGACAAAGGGACTACATTTTACAATTTGGAACTATAAATTCTAGCCCGGTTTAAAAACAACGTATGTGCCATTAGTTTCTCCATGCACATAAGTGTTTTTCCAAAGGAGTCAGAATTTATATTTCCTAATTGCAAAATGCAGTCCAAAGGAAAGTGCGGAATGACGTCATCCACCTCCACTATTCAGAGTGTTTCGACGCTCTAGAATCAGAAGAAAGGTTTTGCTCCTATTTTGTACAATACCATAGGCGTTATTCACTGCCCGTGGAATTTGTCGCACGAAATTTTGTAAATTTATCTCGCTGAAATCTCGCGAGTTTTCGATATTTTCAAAAGAATGATCATTAAGTCTACAACTCTTCTCGTTCCTCCTTCCTCGAATACTCCTCTAATGTTTGCTCGGGAGCTGAATAAGACCGTTTGGGTTATTATCAGGGCCGGATTAAGGGGGTGGCCACATGGGCCGCGGACCATGGCGGCAAAATTAGGGGGAGGCAAATTTTGCAATTTTTTTAAATGCAGGTACAAAAAAATCGGATTCAGAAAAAAATTAAAAACGAGAAAAGATGACAAAATCTCTCATTTTCTGAGAGTTCATTAATTTCTAATTTTGTTGCATTTCGGTGATACAAAAGACTGCACACCTTTAATTAGTTGATTTAAGAGAGAAACGAAACACGTAATTTGGCCTGGAGCGGCGCGGCGCGGCGCAGAGAGAAATGATGACGAGGACTTGAAATGAAAAGGAGAAGCCCTCGGCGCAGCGGTCGGCATGTAACACATATTAGCGCCTGCGAGACTGCATGAATACTTCACGCATTACGTCAAACACAGTACGGTCAACAGCGGTCGGCGCGGCGCGGCGTAAAACGCACAGTGCCTACAAGACTACATGAACACTTCACGCATTGCGCCAAACACAGTGTGGTCAGCGCGGCACGGCGGCGGAAGTTAAAATTATTAAACCACATTTATGTTTGTTCTTTCTTAATTTTTTTAGCATTTCTTACAAATGAAAGGCCTTGTCCACACAGAGATTGGCTTACAGAACTGAACTTTCGCGCGAAGTTCCGTAAACTTTTGCCAGTAGTGTTGACAGGGCTTACGCAAAAAATGTGTCCAATACGAGTGAACGCGTCTTATGCACCCTTCTCCCTCCGGCACGTTCACTTGATGGTTTTTATTGATGTTTCAAAATGAATGAGAAGAGGGCGGCAAAATACAGGCGGCCCATGGGCGGCAAGTAGGTAAATCCGGTCATGGTTATTATTCAACGATTCAAATGTTTACAGAGATTTCTTTTTACATGATCAATGAATTATTTTGTTTAAAAGTGGCAAAAAGATCAGAATTTCAATCTAAGTAAGAATATTTTACTATTTTTCTAGACATTTGATAAAATGTCTGATTTGACCATTTGCCAGCGACTTATTCAAAATAAAAACTTCTTGACGGCGCACACTCAAGAATATTCCTGCCTAAATCAAGTTACTTTCTCTCTGATGAAATTCAATATAAATCATGCTAGATGTTATCAAATACGGATGCTAGGATTTAGTGAGTTTTTGGATTACTACTCTCCCTCTCTGTCGTTGCATCTGGATTTAATTCGACAGAAAGCTTTGTACTCATAAAGGATGAATGTCATTCTTGATACGTTGGAGCGCCTTCATTTTAGTATGATACTGTGCAACACCTTCGTGGTGAAATAGTTGCTCGAAGCGCCGTGGCACTCTGTCGCGCCATGTTGTGCGACGTTAACGACCTCAAAACTTGACGACCTCATTATTTCTATCGCCAAAATTACACTATAACGAAAGTTGAAAAACATGTTTTATTTCTTTCCCTCTTATTTTACATTGGAGCGCCTAAATTGTTTGTTTAGATTTTTTAAGATTGACCATGTAAATTTCTATATGTTTAATTTTGATCAAATAACTAAAATAAAGTCGATTTGGGAACCATTCTTTTCTGTTTGAAGAAAAATGACGCAAAATTCCTCACCCCTCCCTCGATATTATTTCATAAAATATATATTATTTGTGTTGAATAGAGCGAGAATGAGCAATGGCTCAGCCTATAGTTGAAAATTTAAACTTATGTTTTTTCATGATGTATATTTCTAGATAATTTTGAATCGTTTTGAATGCCTCCCCTTTTATACTTTTCCTCTGAAGAAACATCTGCCTCTTTATTTCCCATTATCAGCTGTCGAAGGGAGGAAAAGGATTAAAGGTGGGGAAAGAGAGAAAGAGCAAGGGTAAAGATGAACTCAAGAGTGCAATTTTAGCAATGTTTTAATGGCTGTAAGAATGGAAAAAGAAATAAATGAAAACGAATTTATAAAATATACTAAGAAAAATAAATAGAGTTTAAAACAATTTAAACTTCAGTCAAAACTGAAGAAAATTAAATTTAATAAACATGAACATATGGAATTAACAAAGTTCAAAACAATATAACGACGATCTTCGTAATCATATTTTTTTTGGTTTTTGTTTTTTTGTTAAATTTACATATAAAACGTTTGATTTTCATAAATGTGTACAGACATAACAAGAAACTAAAAACCAAAATGGAACAGAAAAAGAGAAAAAGAAAAGAAAAAAGTAATCTTCTTTAAATATCACAAACGTTAATAGTATTTTAAGTTAACAATTACACTTAATAATTTATGACTCATATAAAAAAAATAGTTAATCATACTAATATCAAAATTCAAAGTATAACAATAACTTACCTATACAGATTTTGAAATTATTTACTTACAATAAAATATTTTACAATTTGGATTAGTTAAATTTACATCGATTTAGACTTTTAGTAACTTTTGATACCTATACTTATTTTTAGTTATTTGTGAAAATGCAGGTATATTTCAGTTGAACTGTGGCACCTACCAACATTATAAAAAACTTTATATTATTCTTATTTTTGGGGAGGTTATAATATATTTCTTTGAGAATAAATTCCAGAGGTTGTGAATATTTTGTTTTATACCACTTAGAAAGAGTTTTAACCAAATTCACAACATTTATTACATACATAAGTTGATTTTGCGCTCTCTCCTTGGGAAATAAAATGAGTTTACAGACCTAGGTCAGTTCGATTACAATATGTTCTTCGGAATTTCCCAAACTGGTGACGGATTCCTGATTTGCTGTTTCACTACTTTCCAAACGTTCCCTCGATTTGCGCTGCTCCGTTCCATAGCCCCTCCCCCCGATCTGCATAAAAGCAATGCAATCTGGTCGGGGGAGCAGCGGAGTGGGGCAAGCAGATCGGGATAATCTTTTGGCAGACATAGTTACCAGGAAAGTTGCCAGACAGTGCTGAAAAGATGCTGAAAAACCAGCACCTTCCCCCATTTAAATACCCATTTAAAATATCTACATTTAATTGCACAAGCTGGCAACTTTGTAACGCGGACAGCCCTCGTCGCCGTTTCCCAAAGATTATCACACTCAACTTTCCTAACAGACTGACCTGGGTCCATTGACCGCGAATGACCAGAAAAAATGGCCAAATTATACATTTACAATTAGAACGGACACTGCGAACTTTGGAATTGATACCTAGATCAGTGATTCATTTACGTGCGGGGTAAAAAAGCTTTTGTAAATTTATTATTTTAATTACCTATGGAGAATCAAAGAAGGTGGAGGAAGTTGTGTATTCAATCCCATCATTGATAAACTTAGGTGACTAAAATATAATTGAGTCTAGTAGGACATTCAGTGCCCGTTTTTACCCTAATCACTCTCAATTGAGCTGAGTTTTAAAAAAAAAAAAAACAATTTCTCCACGTGTTTTTAGCCATCAACTTGTGAGATTTTGCCTCTGACCGATTCACTGAAAAATTTTGTACTTGTTCATAAGTATTGGCACCAAAAGCACTCTTTAAGCGCAGTATAATATCAAAATTTGAAACCGAGCAAAGGGGTTCAATAACTAAATCATATTATTCACTGGTAATGGTTTTTAACGTAAAGAAGCAATTTATACATCTTAATTTGAACTTCTAATCTACCTACAGAAGTTTTGAGCAAAAATTTTTAGCATTGCAACAAGTTTCAAAGGTCGCTGAGTTTAGTCGTTCCGAAAAATAGAAGACTTAAATTACTTATGTTGACCAGCGGTTTTTTTAAATTTACGGAATAGATCAGACAATCCATTGAAATTCACGGCACGAGCCTATTTTCTAGGAAACACAAAGTCGTGAAAGAAATCCTCTTCGTTTAAATTCTACAGATCCAATCAACTGAGAACGTTTTTCATTTAAAGCACTCCAACATGATCAAGGTTTAAAAGGATGAGAAGTGTTCATAAATCAAGGAGTTAGGAATAGATGAGGTAAAAATTTGCATTTCGAGGAAAACGCGTTTAAAATTTAAAATCATATGGAAGCTTGTGGCACAAAAAATTAACTTTAAATTCCGATAATCGAAGCGATAAGATGTTCTATGGTACCTATCACCGACTACGAGTCTGACTAAGTAAGTATTACATCAATGATTTCCAAATAATTTGTAACTCCTTCGTATGTTATATTTTTTAGATCAAAATAAATCAAACAAATTTGGAAAGTAATTGATGATAAGGTACCAGATGAGAAATTTTGAAGGAAGAAGAATAGAGGGGGGCACAAAAAATTTACACTTTACAATTCCGTACTACTGCCCAGTCACTCTAAAAATGATGGAGATCTCTCTGTTAAACGAAGCAGATTGATGCGCTATCAGGCGCCATAAAAGAGGACTACACCCAGATACCTCGGTTATTCGAGAGGGTTAGTTCTCTATTCCTCCGCTTGAGTGCGTAGGCCGGCACTCTTTTTCAGAATCTGTGCCGAGTACGAGTACATAGCTACCACCCCTTTTCTAGCCCCGATCTTCTCAAAAATATCTCTGCCTTTTTCATACTTCATTCACCTCTGTAAAACCAGCTTTTAGAGGAGGATTTAAAAATTTGTTAACTTCCAAATTGGGATTAGAAAGGCGACATACATCTTTACTCGTATGGTATCTTGGGTACGAAGGTGTGTGAACAATTCTTCAATGAGCTTGTGATCAAATAATCTACATCTTAAAAAGGGCCCTTCGAGTAGCAAGGCCGTTCCTATATTCTCAAGATCGGGTTGTGCTTGGGATTGTGCCATTTAGTACTCCATCTGAGATTAGTTGGGACTTGAATATTAATTTTCCAATTTGCCAAGTTGATAGTAATTTGAAAAGTTCGAAATTTTCTCGTCTTTTTTGAGAGGTTGTAGAGCCTTAAAGAAAAAGAAAAGCAGCAGAAATCCTCTCCTTTGTGCATTATCCTGGATCATCTAATGTCAAAATTGATTTTCCCTTAGATTTTGAATTTTGATATCTATATTAAAAATACCTATTCGAGTGATTGCATCCAGGCATATACAACGTGTTAAAATTTGTAACAAGGTCTAACAATAAAAAATATACCTAACTAAAAGACGATACAAAGCTTCTTAGAAGCTACCTTTACGCGACCCAAATTGGCGAAATTGTTGCTCCTTTTATCGATGGATGCGCATTTTTTGATCAACCGCAGGGTGGTCACGGACATTTAGAATTGGGATTTACCGACTGTGAAGGATTTTCACATCAAAAATACAAGAATGTGTAGGTACATATCTACTTTGAGAGGATTCCCTGCCTGTGGAGGCATCTACTGGGGAAAAATGGAAAAACGTCAGATTTTTAGATTCGGCCTGGAATTGAGCTGAAGCAACAGGACACGAAACAAAACAATTTTCCACTTTTGTACCCGCAATTTTTCCCATGCTTCTGGGTCATCCTGAGTTTCCCTTTTTTTTACATGACCCATTTAAAATCTTTTACTTTTTTCAATTTTCAGTGTCTTCCTTGACCATGACCACCCTGTTCGCTGAGTAATTCGTAAATAAAAAAATTAGATTTAAAAAAAAGGAAAAAAAAAAACTGTTACTCGTAAATTTGCAACGTACTTATTTAACGTAAAAAAAGAGAAGAAAAAGGTATTTCAAAGCGTTTACATGTAAGTAAAATACAAAGTGAATGGATATAGCATGTTAATTTTTTCGTCCTGATCGTCGTTCATTACTCGCATCTTTAAAGTTGCGTTACGACACTTCACGTCACAGCACAGCAGCGATTCTCGTAAGCAGGTAACACTGTGATCCCTCTAATTGAATTACTGGAAATTAACGATTCTAAATAATAGTTTAAGTACCTACAAGGTAAGTAGAATGGATGGTGCTCTTCCTCTACTTAAGCACCCAAAAACGTTCGGTTCCCTTCGTACCGTTTTGGTCTTGGCGGGAGGTTGAAGGGCATTTCGACAACGATTTTTTGTCCGCACATCTGGTTCTTCTAGTAGTTTATGTCCACGGGTTTTTCGGCAGGGGAGTTCGTGCCGTAGCACCTTGCTTAATTTTTCGAGGAAATATCCGTACTCTTAAAGGATGCCTATCATTCTTAAAATAGTTGCTTGAGGCGCCGTGGCACGCTCCGGCGCGGCGGGCGGCTGGCCAACTCGCAACGCGCAATGGCGCCTACAAACCTAAGGGGATACTTCAAGCATTGCGCAATGCGTAAAATATCCCCTTAGGTTTGTAGGCGTTAGTGCGCGTTTCGTGCCGGTAGCAGAGTACGCCGCTCCGCTCTGTGTTATGACTCGTAATATTTAAAATCGCGGAGTCGGTGTTTTTCAGTTCATGATTTTGAAATTTGTGCACACTCTGCGTGGATTTTCCTCATTTAAATTGATGAAAAAAATTGTATTTTAGGAAAATATAAAATGTGCTTTGTAAAAATCACGGTGATTCTGTGTCAAACTTAATGATTTCCAAAGCACTTTAATGTTTTCTTTTATATTTTGTGCTTTTACTGTGCTTCAGCGCGGTGTCCGCGCAACCAAACGCTCGAAATCGGACGTATATGACTCTTCTTGGTTTGTCTCCCATTTGTATTCATTTTTAGATAGTTTCTTTCAACAAAACTTTTATTTTCCGCGTGGACGTAAACTACTGGACAAAACAGGTGCGCGGACAAAAATCGTTGACGGAATGTCCTGAAACCTGGCGGGAAGTTTGAAATAAAATGCCAATATCGTGATATCCAATTCTCATCGGTCCAAGGGTCCTCTGTACAGGGGGACATTGGACCAATTAAACCAGGGCACCGAGGCTGAAACGGAACGTATGGGATGGAGCGTTTTGTCGATTTTAGATGGTCTGTAGCTGAAGAGCGTACCTTTGTCTCACTTACCGTGGTCTTGATAGATTCTATAGGTTAAAATTTCTGAAACAGCAGCCTGTGACAATGGTGATATCAAAAACATAGGAGGAAAAACGGGAAACAAGGCTAAAAATTACACATAAAAAAAACCCGATACATTTCGGCCCAAAACTGAGCCATTTTCAGTCGGAAGAATAAAAATAAAAATAAAATATAAAAATTCCGAATAGAAACCTGCAGACTACATGATGGCCGAGAAAAAAAATAAAAAAAATGGTTTTTTTTCGGCCATCATGTAGTCTGCAGGTTTCTATTTGAAATTTTTATAATTCATTTTTATTCTTCCGACTGAAAATGGCTCAGTTTTGGGCCAAAACGTCTCGGGTTTTTTTGTGTAATTTTTTGCCTTGTTTCCCGTTTTTCCTCCTATGTTTTTGATAGATTCTATATGACATAGATATATGGACTATTTTACAAATATCTAAGTTGCTATTCCACGAGCAGTCTAGCTGTACAGCCTGACAGTTTGCTCACGCGCCCAGACTGAACAGTCGGCAACGAGCCACTATTATTAAGCCCACGATTGTACTGTACAGCATAGAGTACATAGAGTCGTAATGTGAATGGGAGAGTTGAGACCATGTCCTGGACGACGGGTTCCGAGCCCGGTGTGCGCCGAGCTTCGGTAACTTTTTCGATCCAAAATGGCGATGTAGAATACGTGGTGATTCCTATCCTCTTTGTGTATATTGTATGGCCGGGTCCCGTACATCGCAATAACAATCGATTATGTATCGACAAAAAAACCCGGCGTGATACAAAAGTCTCGGAATTCGGGAGCTGGAAAGCTTTGGTGGTCCCAGCACTCCCTCTCACATTACGACTCTATGTACTCTATGTTGTAGTCGGACTGCTCGAGTAGTTCATGATGGACTGAACCCAGCGGTGCCAACTTCCGGAGATCGCTACTGCGTAAAGTTAAGGAGCGTCATGTCATGTAACGAGTTTACAGGCGAGAGAGAACGTTGCCAATTGCACCCGCATTTCACATTATTTAGCGGTAACTTTGTACAATTCGATAAAAATATAAAAAAAATTAAAATGTATTGACAAAAGAGATTAATTCCTCGGAATTTTACTCAGAGATAATCTGAAGAATGCTTCTTGACGCAGTTTTACTGGTGCTTGAGGCATTACTAGGAACAATACTCAAGGGGTGAGAATGTAAAAGATCAAAAATGACTCCTTTTTTTCTTAAACGATTTCTTCATGTGTCATTTAGAAATTGTGTGAAATAGATTAGAGGAAACATGTCGGATAATTTAAACCATCCAAGAAATCGACAAGACTCTCATGCACATGTGCACTGTAAGATTTGTCATGCTTTTGAATGTACACATGACAGTGGTCATGCTAATTTCATAAATTTGTATTTTTAAAAAAAGTAAGAGGAAAACAACAACAACGACAAAAAACAACTAGGCATCCCATAAAACAACCTTAGTCGATGGAAGCATTGACGATAAAACTTTTCAATTTAAATAATTTAACTTCCGTCGGATAGACCGGACGACAAAAATTTGACCGGCAGTTTGATCAGATATTTTCAAATGGTAAAAACATAAATCCATACATTTATACACTAATCAATCGAATCATTTTAATTATTTACGTATGGGAAACGCTTTACTCACGCACACACAGTCTGCGCTCGTAGCATGAACTAAATACGCGGTGGCGATTTCTGGCAAGTTGGTAACGCAGCTTTATTTTAATTTGAACTAATGATAAGTACTTGATCCACGGCTAGGACTGCCACTACGATTCATATCGATTTTTTATAATGTAGATTTAAGTGAATGAAATTCAATGTTACCAACTTTTATTGATTGCCACTGCGCATACGGTGTGTGTGAATGTAAAACGCTGGAACCAGCCGTGACCGAACACAAAGATTGTGCTTTTCACTTCGGCTATATTTTGGCCAAAGAGGAATTATTGGGCGGCACGTGGTTCCCGCAAATTACAATACTCGCATAATAGCACTCATGGAAGACTTAACAAAACAACATCACAGCTTAATAACATGCCGTTCAAAGGACAACCACAAATTCGGTCCTTCGAATGATGCCATTAGCTCCAAAATAGCATTTGCAACGGAAAAATCGCGATACATTGAAATCAAGTCGCGATTTTTTACGATTTTTTGGCGATAAAATTGCCATCAGGGCTATCAATATCTGGGCGATTATCTTCAATCTTGTCACGATGTCATGTCTTTAAAATTGCATTCGATAAAATCGAAATTTCATATCAATTCATCACGATTTTTTGTTGTATAGTACTGTGATTAATCGCCGTCGATAAAATCGCGATTCCATTGCAAATGTATGCTATGGAAATGCAACGTATTGCAATTTTTCATTCGATAATATTGCAATAAATCGACGTAGATAAAGTCGCGATACATTCCCAGATTAACTCACAACTTATCGCAGTCACTGCTACTTCGTAGATTCGACGCTCTCATATACGAAACCTTGTCACCATTCCTTCAACGACTTTGCGTGTTGCATGCGGGATAAATGAAGGAAATGTGGAAAACAAAATTGAGGAAATTTTACAGGACTGTCTGCAGAGTCCGAGCTCCTTAAACAATTTCGTTCATGGACTTTGAGGTGACAGTAGGGTTTTTCCCGATGTTACCTCAAAGTCTGCATTATTAATATATTTGTATTGCCTCAAAATCTGTCAAATATCCTCAAAAAAATGCTTGGCACTAAGTTACTGCCTACCCAGAAAAACTATCAGAAATTTTGTTAATACAATATTCCTTCGACGTTTGAGAACAACAAACCTTTGATAACACTAAAGATAAAGATGAAACCAAAATAAATCAAATAAACCTGCGGTTACCGCGTTGATGCTGTTTAGCTAAGTCTTTTTTGGCGCGAGTATAACAAAAATAAAAAAGGAACTGAAATGGAATTCACTAATCCTCCTCGGGGCCCATCATCATCATGCGCAGTTTTTTCTTGGCAACTTTGGAATGCACAATGTCGATGGGCTTCGTTGTGTCGTAGAGCGAGGGAGCTTGCAAAATGATAAGACACGTTCCGATGACACAAGCGAAAAGGAATAGCCATAAAAATAATCTGTCTATAACCATAGCTACGTATTTCCAGTCTTCTATCACCTGCGAACAGAAGGGCGACAAAAGCATTAAACGATGCGCTTACAATGCAAACTACAATATTATATTGTTATGTTCGATGCGTAAATCTATCGTCTTAAAAGATTCACACTCTGTAAGAAATCCCTCGGAGCATTTCGACGGTGAAATTACCAATCCAAGTGTCTCAGTGTGCGACGGTTCAGATCTCCTGTCATCTTTTTTTTTTTGACAAGGCCTGATCATCGTTTTTATCACACAAAGTTTTCTTATTTTTCGCATGTTACAGGATGTTCTCTAAAAAATTCCATACCCCTTTTGCCATTCACATTCCTTCCGCGATCGGCCTGCGATCGGTGAATTGGCCGATCGAGCATTTTCTACACACCTGCTTGGCTCTCTCTTGCCTCCCTCTTGCTGTACAATACGAGAATGAGGTTACAACGATTTTAGCGATAACCGGAGACAAAAGACTCCCCACTAGTATCTTAGCAATGGTGGAAGCTTTTACTTTCAGGACTTCAACATGCTTCCAGGACTTTATGTCCACCTACCTTTCGTCCATTAAATAAATTTCCACCGCTATTTATGTCCACTAAACGTTAAGTCCAGTCTTTATTAAGTCCACATGATTTAATGTCCAACCATGAATATGTCCAAAATTTTCCAAATTGGGGACATGTTATGTCCACATTTTTTTCTTCTCATTTAACCACCTCAAAACCACCACAAAACCACCACAAAACCACCTCAGGAACCACCTCAAAAATAAATGCATACTACTACTACCTTCATTCTTAAAAACATTTCATTCGTGAATCAAGTCATGAAAGAGAACAGACTCTAAGAGCAGATAAAAACATATGTTCATGTGTACACTGTACTGATATGATAAGATGAAAACCAAAGTGGGAGCCTAGGAAACGCTCCAATGCCAAATTAAAAATTTTTCAGTAACAAATGCAGTCAAAATTGACAGTCCTCTTTAACTAGTTATTTCGTGAGAATCTTGTAGGATACTGTGCAGTGTGCAACGCCTCTGACGCGAAATAGTTGCTTAAAGCGTTGCGGCGCGGCAGGCAACCAGCGTGACACGCGCACTGGCGCCTACAAACCTAACGGGATACTTCACGCGTTGCGCAATGCGTGAAGTATCCCCTTAGGTTTGTAGGCGCCAGTGCGCGTTCTGCGCTGCTAACACGCCGCTCCGCTCTGTGTTAGGCTCTAATATTTAAACTAGCGGAGTCAGCGTTTTTCAACTCATGATTTTGAAATGTTTGCACTTCTGCATTGTTTATTCCCTTTTAAACTGATGAAAAAGAAATATGTACTACTGGAAAATATAATGTGTTTTTTGTAAATATAATAGCGGTTCCGTGTCAAATTTAATGATTTCCAAAGCATTCAAATTTATTCTTTTATGTTTTGGGCTTTTACTGTGCTGCAGCGTGGTGTAAGCGCAACTAAACGCTCAAAATTGGACGTATTTGACTCAAGCAGGTCGATTTACAAATAAGTTAAAAACCGAAAAGAAGAAATTAACATTTCATTTAAAATATGAGTTACGATAACAACACCCATTCTCTCATAATTTTCTCATTTCGATATTGTCAATATAATTTTACAAACGGACTAAAACATGACGCTTGAATTTGATTTTAGTGGACTTTACATTTGTGGACTTAACTTAGTGGACGTTTAAGTAATGGACTTAACAATAGTGTGGGCTTTAGAACTGAGGACGTAAAAATTGTGGACAAAAAGTCTGTGGGCGTAAAAAAAGCGGACATAAAGTCCGTGTACCCTTCAACATTCAACTGTTGACCTACCTACTTGGTCGATGGTTAACAACGTGTTGGCAGTTTCGTTATGTAAACTTGTTTAGCTCATGACGACACCCTAAGCTCATCATCTACCATGTAGGAAGGTAAGGAAGGTTAACAGCCTAAAAAAGAGTGGCACCTGTTGCTCCCTCATAAATACCCAAGGAAGTGTTGAATCCCAGAGAGTAAAAACTTCCACCTGTCGCCAAGAGGCCAGTGGAGAGTATCTCATCTCTGCGGGGTGATTATTGAAATCGATAGACAGAGCTATAGACAAAGGAGACATAAGGAGTAAAGAGCGATCCTATTGGTTGCAATGAGTGCTTCTTATAGACTAAGAGGGTAAATGATAGACTAACTATCGGGTCTCTCGTGGGTTGCCGTTAGTTAGTCTATTACCTACGTCCTTTGTCCATTGCAACCACCCGCTTCCACCAATAGCATCCCTCCATATCCTTTTTGTCTTCATTGTCTATTGCTTTGTCCATCAATTTCAATAATCAGCCCGCTGGCGATAATTTTAGAAACTGTGAGTGGCGATTACTTACATTTTCAAATTTATCTTTATTTTTTACATGTTGAGCAATAAACTTGGCGTCCTCGATGGTCTTCTCGATCTCGCGGAGCGGGCGCTCGAAGACGGGGCTGCGTCCTGCCAGCCGGGGGCAGAGCGCGTTCCCGCACCCTCCGCCAGGGGCGCTGAAGAGGTCGTCCTCCGGCCCGGGCAGCGGCGACGGCGGCGGCGGCTCCTCGAAGCACGGCAGCGGCAGTGGCACCACCTGAAGAAAGAACTCATATTAATCATTTTTTAATAAGACACAAAAACACTATCTCAAGAATATTTGGAGTGCTCAATCCGACGCTAAAGCTGGTTTCTATAGTCGTTCGTTAAATTGAACCCTTCGTCGCTCCTCTCTCTTTGGGAGGCTCCATCAGAGGCGGATCCAGCAATTTGGCAACCCCGGATTTCCTCCATTCAAAGTTATGCTAAATAAACGATTCTTGACGGAGCACTTGGCCCCTACAAGAATCGATACATTTCCATAGGTTTAAATGGAGAAAAGACAATGTTGCCAATTTGCTGGATCCGCCAATGGGCTCCATATCAATGGCTAAGGAACAATACCGTTTGCAAACTGGCGATTTTACGGGACGAAGAAAAACCTTCGCTATTTTGGTAATTTTAAGGTTCGATTCGGAATTTTTTATACATTACAGCCAAGGTGAGTGAAACGTAGGTATGCTGCTCATAGGCGGATCCAGACACTTCGAACGGGAACGGGGGCGGGAAGTGGGTCTGGGGGCTCATCCCAGAAAATTATCGAAACTTTAAAGCATCTAATGCGTAGTTTGGGTCAATTTCTTCATGAATAATTACCAAATTTAAGCGCCCTCCCTTCTTCTTGCTTCCGTTCCTTCCTATCCTCTACTTTCTTCCCGCCTAGGATGATGATGCCCTATTCAAGCAGCTTAAATCGACGAAACGCTCTTTCCGTTCGATTCGTTTCACACTGGAAAAAAAACACATTGGATCTGGAGTCCAGACTCTTGAAAACATTGACAAGAAAAAGAACTCTTGATTTAATCAGATTTAAGCTTAAATCAAAAGGAAATCCGCTCAAATTAAGAGGCTTGGTTCTTGATTTAAGCTTAAATCTGATTGAATCAAGAGTATTTTTTCTTGTCGATGTTTTTAAGAGTCTGGACTCTAGAACCAATGTGTTTTTTTCCAGTGCAGCATTGGTGGGAAATTAAAAATGAAATGCCACTTTTGTGATATCCAACTTTCATGGGTCCAATGATTTCCTACGCAGACTTGCCACTATTTGGGCCATATTAATGGTGTTTTCCCCCTGGATATGGACCTCTCTGGAAAAAAAAAAAACACATTGGATCTAGAGTCCAGACTCTTGAAAACATTGACCAAAAAAAGGACTCTTGATTCAATCAGATTTTTGCTTCGATCAAAAGAAAATCCACTCAAATTAAGGTGCTTGGTCCTTGATTTAAGCTTAAATCTGATTGAATCAAGAGTATTTTCTCTTGTCGATGTTTTGAAGAGTCTGGACTCTAGTTCCAAAGTGTTTTTTTTTTTCAGTGCTGTATTTACGTGCTCATGTCTGTGTGATGAAAAAGCGAATGAATAAATAAGTATGATTGTTATTATTACCACAGGGGCCGGGGCGGAGTTGGGCTCGTAGCGCGACGGCGGGGGCTCCGGGATGTCGTACTCGGGGCTGTACTCCTCGGGGCCACCGTAGGCGAGGTACTTGTCGGCGCCGAGGTCCGCGTCGAACACCCCTGTCAGGACGCCCTCCGGCTTGTCGTCGTCGATCGAGTCGTCCTTGTTCGGCCGCTCGATCATCAGCACCTTCGGCAGCACCTGGATGAACACCTTGTACCAGAAAGGCGTCATCTTGTGCGTCACCGGCGACCTGAAACAAACCATACCCATCAGCAACATCGTCGGCTTCCTTTATCGGGGAACTTAACCTGGATCTACAGTGCTTTTGCGAACGATTTGAATATCGATCGATGGTTCCTGCATCATACAAAATTCTTTCAAAGATCCCTAGAGGCTATTATCCGGGGTGCGTCACAGGGCCGGATTAAGGGGGTGGCCACATGGGCCGTAGCCCATGCCGGCAAATTTTGCAATTTTTTTAAATGTAGGTATAAAAAAAATCGGATTCAGAAAAAAAGTATCAATGAGAAAAGGGGACAAAATTTCTCTTTCCTGAGAGTATAGTAATTTCTAATTTTGTCGTTTTTCGGTGATACAAGAGATTGCATCCTTAATTAGTCGAGTTAAAAGAGGATGAGGAACGAAACACGCAATTTGGCCTGGAGCTTAGCGCAGAGAGGAATGATGACGAGGACTTGAGATGAAAAGGACAAGCCTTCGGCGCGGCGGTCGGCATGTAACACATATTAGCGCCTACAAGACTGCATGAATACTTCACCTATTGCGCCAAACACAGTGTGACTCCTGTGTCCCTCCTCGATGACTCTCAGAAGTTGCAACTTGCGAGTGGCTACCATACTTGACTCTCACCACTGCTATCTATAAAGATCAGATCTTGGCAGTTCGCGCCTAATTTTCAGCTGGGTTGCAGATTTTCAACCCAGAGATCTGGTCGATGTTACCCAAAGAAGAAGTAACCAAAGTATATACACCGCAATGAATATGTTGCATGTGTGAGGAATTTGCGATTTGACTGTTGATTCTTATGTAAAAGTTTGCGTGAAACACGATGGTGCCACTATAGTTTTCTCTGAAACAACTCCCAAGCTCAAAAAAAGCTCTCAAGTTGAGGGCAAAATGGAGGGGATATCCCACGCTATCCTGAGAGTCCACCTCTACATCAAAACAAACTCTCCATACAAAGATAGGGAGCAAATACATTGACACGGCTGCCACTTTATTTGGGGACCCCAAAACTGAAAACACGGCAACACTGTCGATGTATTTGCTCCCTATCTTTGCATGGAGAGTTCGTCTTGATGTAGAGGTGGACTCTCAGGATACCGTGGGATATCCCATCCATTTTGGCCTTAACTTGGGAGCTTTTTTTGAGCTTGGAAGTTGATTTTTGGGAAAACCAGTAGCACCATCGTGTTTCTCGCGAACTTTTACATAAGAATCAACAATCAAATCGCAAATTCCTAACACATGCAACATCTCCACTGTGTTCTACTTCCCATAGGATGTCGGTTACTTACTCTTACTAAGAAATGAAACTTCATTGGTGTAACTGTTTTTAACTTACCTAAAATTAACATTGAGAACGATGATAGTCACGACGACGGAGAGAGTGACGAGGACCATGGTAAAGAGGAGATATTTGCCTAGGAGAGGGACGGTGAGGGAGGTGGGAGGGATGATCTCGGCGAGGAGGAGGAAGAAGACGGTGAGGGAGAGGAGGATGGAGATGCAGAGGGAGACCTTTTCGCCGGAGTCGGAGGGCAGGTAGAAGACGAGGACGGAGAGGAAGGAAAGGCCGATGCACGGGATGATGAGGTTCACCGTGTAGAAGAGGGTCTTCCTCCTCAGGGTGATGTTGAACATGATGTCCTGGTAGGGCTCCTCGCAGCAGGAGTAGAACTTCTCGTTCCGCGTCGCCGGCACCCGCATGACGTCCCACTCCACCGAGAGGTAGTAGTCCTGCAGGTCGATCCCCATCTCGATCTCCGTCGAGTCCGGCGTCTGCGAAATGTGCCGCAGATCCACCTGAAACCCCAACCAAATGCGATTTCAGACAAACAGACGAAGAAGCTAGCATGACATTTGCAGACGAAAAACTAGGAGCAGCGGGTTGATTGTTGAAAGTGGTGGACAAAGCTATAGACAAATATGACAAAAAGGACATGGAGGGATCCTTTTGGTTGAAGCGGGTCCCTGGTAAAAATTGGCAGTAGAATCTGTGTTCCAAAATACCATATACCTACAGCCGGCTGTAAGATTTCCAATAGCTTCTATAGCCGGCAATAGAGTCCCTTTATACCCAGAATTAAGACAACTCGATTATCAGCTGACTGGCAGCCGGCCTTGGCTGCCCAAGTAAAAACGTTCCTTGACTTAGTCACGGAAATGAGCTGATTTCCTTCATTTTTCCAAGGAAATCACTTGATTTCCTTGGAAAAGTCACGGAAACCAGATGATTTCCTTGGACGAGTGAAGGAAATCAAATGATTTCCTTGGACCAGTGAAGGAAATCAAATGATTTCCTTGGACGAGTGAAGGAAATCGGATGATTTCCTTGACTCGTCAGTCATGGAAATTACGCGATTTCCCTGGCTGTCATGGAAATGATGCGATTTCCCTGACACTGTCAAGGAAGTCAAGTGAGTTCCCTGGAGTCAAGGAACGTCAGTCATGGAAATGACGCGATTTCCCTGATACCGTCAAGGAACTCAGGCGAGTTCCCTGGAGTCAAGAAAAGTCAGTCATGGAAACTACTTCAAACTTGAAAAACTGGTTCTCACGAGTAAAAGAGTTTACATAATTTATGATAGCCTAGAATTGGGGGGGGGG